>JAXBDA010002814.1:0-39376 GCA_036023075.1 Gaultheria prostrata | reverse complement strand
TGCAGTTGATCGCCCCTCGGGGGCATTGTGGCGAGGTGGAGGCAGAAGAGGGTTACTATAATTAGTGGTTTGGGTTCAGTGAATTCAAGTCAAGGTGGAGATTTGTAGAGAATGCCTTGAATTTGGCTAAGGCAGGTTTTGAACAGAAAGATCCCGAGCGCTACACCATTTTAGGTGTAGCGCTACCGTGAGACTATCTCCTGTTGGTTTCCTACTCGGATTAGGGTTTTCTGTAACTTGGTATATATAGTGACGGAACCCTCCTGTGAGCAACTTCTAATTTTCTTGGCCTCTCTAGAGTTACGGAACATAGCCGGCTCTTTGTATCTCTTCTTCACCATTGTTAGTGAACTCTCTCTCTCCTCGCCCGTGGACGTACCTCAATCTTGGGGAAACCACGTAAATCTCTGTGTCGTGTGATTGCTTGTTGGTTTGGTTTGTTTTCTCATTACTTTATCGCGTTCATAGCGTGCGTTTTACAACATCCATTAATCACAAATTAACCTTCATTAAACACAAAACAATAAGGCACTAGTTGCTGAATTCACCTTGTTTGGTTGGGGTTTTGAAAACCCGGGTTCTCAAAACCCCAACCCAAAAACCCTTGAAAACCCTTGGAAACCGAACAAGGGAAGGTTCTCAAAACCAGGTTTAGAAACCCCAACCGAACAAGGATATAATATGTTCATTGCACAATCAAACCAGGTCAACTAATAATACTGTTGATTTTGTTACAAGATAATGAGAGAAGTATTAATTCCACCATTTTTCTTATTTCCTAGTACAGTACAATGGATTTATCAAATAATTCATAGAAAGGTACCTTATGCGCACAATGGTCCGGACCAGTATCTGTGGTCAAAAGCCGACGTCCATTGGTCATAATTTGCTGAAAATGTTGTTCATGGTGAATCTCAGAGGAGCTAGTTTCCAATTTGCATGGAAGCATGACGGATGCAAGATGACTAGGGATGCATATGTGGCTTATTAGACTTTGGGACACTGTTAAAAGAAGGGAAATAAATCCCAAAAGCATCAATTCTGTCAAGAAAAGAAAGAGAAACCAGTCACGGATCGAGATTATCCATTGTATGGAGATGAACTGGAAACCAATTTATCCATGTGAAACAAGCTAATTTACAGTAGCTAGGGAGCTGCTGCAACCTTTGGTCACACAATGCGTGTGCATGAGCGCGAGCCTGAAAGTGTCTTCTAAAAATATTCTAAACTATTAAAATTTGTGAAGGTGAGGATTGAGATCGGCGGGAGCGGAGGGTTCTGGTAAAGGATTATGTACTTAGGCTGCAACTACAAGTGCTTTGACATGTTTTTTTAAGGATTCATTGAAGTACACCTAAGATACCAGAAAAAATTGGTCTACAAGTCACACAAATAGATTCTTAATGGGTATGATAAATATGGTTTCAAAACCTTGTTTAGCATTATAGATAGGGTATTGTTATTGGCACTCCCCAAAGTGTTAATGCCACTCCAAAAGGGGGAGTTCCAATATCAATCCCTGTATGGACTGATATTGACACTCCCTTTTTGGCGTGCCATTAACACTTCGGAGAGTGCCAATATCAATTCCCTAAAGTTTAACAAAATAAACGATGTAGAAATAGAGAAGGAAATAAGAGCGCGCCAGCAATGACAAACCTTCTTTTAATTTTTCCAATGCCTGAAATAAGGCATCTTGGTGCTTATGCTTCAACCACTGAATCCCAATTCATATAAAGACATTAGAAAAAGTAAAACAAAATACTTCTTAAAATTTGTTCCAAAAAGAGGGAAAACACTAGTCTACAACATAAAAGCTCATATAGAACATGAAAAGGGGATGAGCAAAAACCAATCAATTTCTCCACCAAAAATTTGATATAAAACTTCAATGTGATTGAAATAATATCTTCAATTACTCAAAAATTTGGTGGTGATTGAACAATTTGGATTGAAAATGTCAGTTTCAAGAAAAAAAAAGAGGGGGAAAAAATGGGTTTCTTTGATACCTTTCCAAGCCGGTGAAGGCCGCGCTCAGCCACCAGAGAGATGAGGAGGATAACAAAGGACACAGCTGCCACTATCCACGTTGGGGTATACTCCAAAGACCGCCCTTCCACCATTTTGCAGAACCAACTATGATTTTACTGGTGTGGAGAGAGAGAGAGAGAGAGAGAGAGAGAGAGAGAGAGAGAGAGAGCATTGCTTAAATGGGAGCTGAGGAAAAGAATAAGATGCAGTGAAGGTGAAAGAAGAAAAACAAGGAGGCCAAGTAACGAACAAAGTCTGTTTTAGGCAACATTGTCAGGTAAGTTTCCCGCCATCCTTTTTCTCTCTTTTTTCCCATTTTGCCCTTATTTATACAGTTGAACATGTAGATCCTTCGAAAATAAGTATAGCACAACCAAGAGGTACATAAATGTAACTTTTGGTTGGTCTTGTTTATATGAAAATCAAGAGGAATTAACACCTTAATCAACGGCGAAGTGACGATATTTCATACCCAAAAATTGGAATTTAAATGAGGTACTCAAAATTCACTCATAATAATGTAGCAATAGTATCTCGCGGTAATATTCAAAATTGGGATGATAAAACATCAAACCGTATAGTAATTGATTTCTGCACTCCTAAATTTACTATCTACACTCCAAACGTGGAATGCGAAAATCAATTGCATATAATGAGTGACTTTCACACTCCACTTTTGAAATGCAGATGATAATTTTGAAGTGTGAAAATCAGTTACTTGATGAACAATGTAACCAAACGATAAATAAACTCACTTGTGCCAACTATATTTTTTTTTTTTTATGCAAGTGGTAATATGAAATAGAAGATTCTCCTTGGGTCAAGTTAGTGCACTCTCATAGGATTCTCCTTGGGTTAAGTTAGTGCACTAGTTCTTCTGGACAGAGAACCTTCCTCTGTATTCCTCTCCCTTTGAGACTTCTGAAATTGCCCCTCATTAAGCATATTATTGGCAATGGAGTGTAAAAAACGAGTTTGATCTGATAATCATAGTCGCAATCGTCAAATGTACCTTCAGAAAACAGCCCATGCTCTTGACCAGGAAAAGCACACGCGCGCACACACACACACACACAGAGAGAGAGAGAGAGAGAGAGTGAGAGAGAGAGAGAGAGAGATTCATTACTTTTAACTAAAGAAAGTAATAATTCTACAATGGGCAGAGGCAAACCAAAAGGCACCCTTCCTTTTGATGAGGCATTGTCATACCGAAAATACAACCATTTCCACTGTCAAACTAACGGGAGTCGCCTACATGCCTACGCAACAAAACCCCATAAGCAGACCTCTTAAGACATCCAATAATCTCTTCCTTCAACAATGCCTCGCCTCCATAAAGAAGAGAGTAAATCACTTTCAAGTGGGCCCACTTTTTCGACAGCAGTCCATCAGTTATGCATAGAAGGCCGGGGTTTTGGCGGTATATAAAAAGTGTCACCACAATCGATTGGTGTATGCATAAGCGGATTCCATCTGTCGAATACTATTCGCCCCCCTCGGCCCATCCTCCCGCGGAAGCTCTGTGAACGGACAGATGCGATGTTTGTCATCGGAGAACTTGACGGGGGAACAATTCCTGCAACCGCCAGTTTCTCTGGAACTAGAGGTTTAGTGAACAGCAGAACTGGTTCAAGTGGATCCTGCATTAATGCCATGAGGAAACCGGCATGAGAAAGGCATTGACAGCATTTAATTGTATTTTAGCCATTTATCTCTGTTATACATTGGAGTCTTGACCATTTCGAAAGTTCCATAGTAAATCAGTGAATCTATGCTAGGTGCAGAAATGTAAACCTCCCTTTGGATGAGTAGATATGAAATGAACGGACTTGTCTAAAGTGAAGGATTGAAACAATGAATACGTATTTAGGAAGAAATTCATGTACAAGTACGACCAAATATACAAGGTACTAAAATAACTACAATAAGAAATCCATGAATCTGAAGCTCTCAAATACAGCGTTAAAATGTAGACCCAAAATTGAAGGTCATAGTACTTGAATTAATGCCACACGCATCAACTTTAGGTCCACAAACCCAAGCGTAAGCGCGTGCAGTGCCTTCTTGCCATGGATTAAACTCCAAAAGTAAAAAAGAAGAGGACCAAGGTGGGGTAAGGCCGAAGCGACTGTACACCCCAATTTTTTGGGGAAAAAAAAACTAATATTACACTAGGATTTGCAAAAATATTGTGAAACTATATAGGTACGGTCCCTCCAAGTTAAACAATTTTCTTCACACTTTTTTTATTGTATTTGTTTCTGCCCCCTAAGTCCTACGTCCGTCCTTGCAATGATGTAAAAGTGAAGAGGTGATTAAAATTTGGCAAAAGTGAAGATGCAAAAGTTAAAAATCCTAGGTGCGTCCTTGCCGACGATGCAAAAGTGAAGATCTAATTTTACTTTTGGCACAAGTGAGAGTTACCAATTTATGAAGCCATCCATAGGGGGCATTTCGCCTTCGGAACTCTCGCTTGATGGTTCCTGGAGAAACCATCACCAGCTTGGAGTCTGCAAAAGGCGTATTCTGTCGTGCATTCTGACGGCTGTACGTAACATCATCAGAGTCCACGAATTCCTCCTCACTCGAACCAAACTTGCCAGGAAAGGAAGGAAATCCAGGCAGAGCCAAGCTGTCCTCAAGGAGCTCAGTTTCATGCTGAAACCCATCAAGATTCACTCATGAATCAATTACAGCCATAGAACAAGAAAGGCAAGCAATAAGAGTTATAATTACACATGATGGACTGTTTAAAATTTCACGTACTGGCAGACGCCTTTGCGTCCCCAAGACTTTTCTAAACTTTATTACTATAGTAGTATTGCTCACATGTTGTTTCATGCCAATATTGGTTTGCGAGAAATGCATTTAATGCACTCAAATTCAAATAAAAACGTGTTGCTTTCCAAGATTACGCTTATATCTCCACTTTTAAATGTCTTTATATTCATTTGCAAGGGATAGTTTTTTAAGATTACTGAGTTTTAGTTGACTTTTCAATGTGAACATCCACATTTTGGGACATCCTAAACTGGAAAGATGAACAAACAAAAAGCAAGGGAGAGACTAAAACACTAAAACTTCTGTGTCTCATCTCATGCATACACAGCAACACTGTGAACCCTGACTAGGCTCTCCAACACACTGAATAGTAACATAACTAGGGAGTCGAAATGATATCCAACACACTGAATAGTAACATAATTTGGGAGTTGGGATGATATATGGCTCTAGTGAACTGAATAGTCAAAAACATCAGTAAGTACCACATAGCCTTTTTCCTCTTGCTGAATGACAAAAACAGCAACATAAAACACATTACTACAGTTTCCGATGTCAAATAAGATCCTATGCATACCTTGTACTTCATTTGGATCCTTTGAAGGCCGACTTCGCTCTCTGTGACTTCTCTCTTTTTCTCCTCTCTCTGCACACAGTAATCTATCTTTTCAGGAATGAGAAAATTGACATAACTCGGATATAAGTACAACGACAAAGAGCGATCACCTTGATCAGAGCCTCCAGTAGGGTCTTGGCTTGGTCAAGGTTGCGCCTGACCTGTAGATGATGATGAATTGAAAACAAATGAACTAAACAGTAGGGACAAATCTGATGTGCAATTATCCATATTAGAAATTCTAAACATAAATCATAAATCAAAACAACCTGGCACAGATTTCAAAATAAGATGATTTGGTCATTTCTACTATAAATTTCCCCGTACCTCTTAGCTGGAAAATCATACAAACAATTAAGACGAGGTGACCACATTTATGCTTTTGGAATTTGACAAAAAATGGTTCATTTCTTAATAGGAGAGCTCAAACGAGTGATCTTTCAGGTGCACTATAGGGCAACGGGTTAAACCAAGAACATGAACGGTTGCTTCAAGTGATGCTGAACTCACCTGGCGAAGCTTTTCAAATGACTGCACGTTGTTTTCCCTCCTTTGCATCTGATATGAAAACAAGAAAAGTTAAGAAACAATCTTGTCAATGTTCTATTCCTCACAGTTCATACACGAAGGTACAACCTATTTATGACAAAGAAAGCACCACTTACTCTTCTTGTGTGAAGTCTGTGGGCCTTCTCCCTTGGCCTAAACACGTTGTATGGGTTGGTATCATTAGATGGTGGAGGAGGCTGTGAAAAAAAATGCATGTTAGAAGCCAAAAAAAAAAAAATTGATGCACAAGACAGTTTGAAAATGCAAGCAAAGAATGTTTAAAAGTAGTCAGCATATCTAACTTTGAGGGATTGTTAACTACACATATTGTCTTTCGAGTCTTCTCAAACCACTTACAATCTCTTGCCTACATCACTCCCTCACTACTCACCTTCTTAAAATAAGTTCTTTCCACTTCTCACTCACCTTCTTAATTATCACTCTTTTTCCAATTAACAGCCAAGGTTAACTGAATTGTTTAATACAGAGCAAACCCTAACCTTCCTCACCTAGGATCAATCATCCACAATGAAGAGAAGCCTCGGAAAACTCTAGCTATATTCAATCCCGGAAGATAATCTAAAATGATTTGGAGTGGCATACAATCCATAAAGTGCCTTTTAGACCCACGGGAAACCATAATTTGAAGCAAAATATAAGGGTAGTAAATATGTCTAAGCCATATGCACAAACACATGATCCCATTTATAGGTCAAAATGTACTGCAAACCTGCAGCAAGGAACAAGAAGAAAGCAAGTGTAAACTAAGGTCATGATGACATAAGCACGACCATAAGCGAAGTAAAATGGCAGACAGAATCATTTACTCACTCATTTTGAACCAAATTCATTTAATGAAATTATGCCGAAAAGATAAAAAAGCAAAGCAGAATAGCTAACTTTAGTACAATAAACTTAAATTTAGGAAGTAACCACAAAGAGAATTGAAGTTGTTACTAAAATAGGAACAAACACAAATCTCAGTGACTGATCATAGCTAAATTAGCAGCATTTGGTTTCTCCATGATAGATACTTTGAAATGGCTCTGAGTACAGTGCTCAGTTATTTGAAGAGCAGTTCGTGATGGAAGTAGGGCAGAAACATGTAGAGAACACAGGGGATCAAAGTCAATTCCTAAAATAAATTTGGGATTACATCGAACGCTTTGTTTCAACAATTTGATTAAGCACATGTCCGACAACAAATGCCAAAACGCAATTTTCATCAAGAGAGAAGGCTAACCTGCAGACGTCGCAATATAGGCTTTTGCCACCGTTCCCTCTGCAATAGTGATTTGCAAAAATGGAGAAAAGAGGAAAAGCATGAGTGCTAACTCATATTTCAAAATAAGCATCAACAGTAAATGAGCCAAATGGACAATAAAGCTGGCTTATAGAAGATCAATTAGATTCAGCTAAAAGGGCTCCTAAAGTTGTGCAATAAGAAGCTCATTTATTTTTGCCTAGTTTTCTCGCCAAACACCTGGCCGCTTAGTGCAATAAGTATTCACCGTTAAACTAGGTTAGAGAACAGAGACCAAACTAGGTTAGAGAAAAGAGACCAATAAGGATATGCAAACCCTCTGACAATCCTTAGTACTCTTTTGTTATCAGTATATATCAAGCTTGCATAATCATCAATCAAGGTTTCCATTTGGGGGGAGGGGGCTGCTGCCTCCCTCTCCTCCCCCTTCCCCTCTTCTCCCCCTCTTTTTCCTCTCCTCTCCTCCCCTTTTGTTTTTCTCCCGTCTTCTGGTGTGTTTCCTCCCGCATCCCACTCCTCACTTCCAGGGGAGGCCTGTTTTGGCTTGGTGGTCCGGTATCCGTCGAAGGTGTGCAGATCCGGCGTCTGTAGT
This sequence comes from Gaultheria prostrata, assembly GCA_036023075.1. Classification (NCBI taxonomy): domain Eukaryota; kingdom Viridiplantae; phylum Streptophyta; class Magnoliopsida; order Ericales; family Ericaceae; genus Gaultheria; species Gaultheria prostrata. The sequence goes on along the minus strand of JAXBDA010002814.1, from coordinate 31,543 downwards.
CAATCTGGTGCTGTCTTGGAGGTGGCAGTGTGGTGGTCTGGCGAGCGGCGGCCGGCGGAGGGGCAAATAGTGGGTGAGATCGGAAGATTTTCTCTTTTTCTTTCTTTTTTACCGGCTTTCTTGTTCGGAATTTTTTCCAGATAGCTAGTCTGGTTTTTTTTCCCCGAGATGGTGTTCCCAGACTTGGTGGGTTTGGTGGTGGGCAAATAATTTTTGTTTAGGTTTTTTGTTTGGGTTGGTCCAGATTGCTCCCTGCTTGCTTTGTTTCTAATCCGGTTTTAATCTTTACAATCCGTAAGGTGTTGATCTCTTTCCTCGGTGGTTCACCCTAAACCCGACTTTGGCTCGGTTTTCCCACGCAATGATAGTATTGCAATGCGCAGTATGGGTTAGTGAGTGCTTGGCTCACATCACAAAGCTTGAGACTGCTGCTTACTTTTGGGCTTAGCTGTGTTTATCCTCTGTTTTTTTGGGTTGTTTTCTAGATTATTATCAGTGTATTTTGGATGCAATCTCTGTAAGTGCCGCTGGGCGATTTCATGAATGCAATGGCTTCTGTTCAAAAAAAAAAAAAAAACAAGCTTGCATAACCTCCGATGTCTTGTATAATTAACCATCTTAATATTTCTACCCATCTCTATCACATTATCTATTGGGATGAGATAGCATTTATCATTGATCGCAACTCTAATGGATACTTGTTAAGAACTACATGCCAATAGTTGCTTCTCTTAGCCTTTTCTCCTGCATTGACATAATTATACATCTAAAAAGTACAGTTGAATTTGTTGAAGCACTGGCAATTTGCCAACAAAAATAAAGAACAAAGTAACAAACAAAAATTCTCAGGCAACGAAGAGAGCCTCGAACAAGAATTCTCTATCAAGACTTGCAACGCTTCATATGGTAATTGATGCATACCTTTTCCTTCCAGTACTCATAGATACACTGCAAAACTCCATATTCCACTGACAAGGACAGTAAGGCCTAGGATTTCAAGGAAACAAATAGAAGTTAATCCCCCAAAAACAGAGTGACTCAAAGACAATTGGTGCAAATAATCTTCATGAAAAACACCAAAATCTAGATAATTCCACATTTGTGCAGAAAAAAAAATGATGCATTACAAAACTAAAAAAACATTTCCTAAGGTGAAGGTGATTCAAGCATGAGAAGAATAAGGTCAACTCGGAAATTCGATGATAAAAAAAAAAAGGGTAAATAGCAAAAACACCCCCTCATCTATCACCGTTTTGCAGGGACACCCCCTCATCTATAAAATTTAGCACTCACATCCCTTCATCTATGAACCGTTAGCAGGAACACCCCTTCAACGTCATTTCCGTCCATTTTTTTGGATGGAAAATCGATTACAACATATTTAAGACACATATATGCCCTCTTATTTTGGAGGAAAAATTTCCCTCCACTCTTGCTTCCATAAAATAGTCGTCCAAACCAAGATTTTGGGCAAAAGTCTATCTTCCATGGATTCCACTGGTTCAAGCAGAACCAAAGTGGACTACCCCCTTGTCATTGTGGAATGCTAGCACCCATCCACACATCAAAATCCATAGCAAACCCTGGGAGGAGATTCTTAGGGTCTGTTAACTACAAGATTAGTTGAAAGAACACCAACAACTCTATTCTACTATTCTACTTTACTGAAAGGAGGTCAGATATCGAGAATGGAGGGAGGTCAGAGATCGAGTAACACATACAATGGGAGGGAGAGGCCAAAAATCGAGATTGGAGGAGAGATTTTCTGTCGATCGATTAGGGTTTGGGTTTGATGGCCTTTGATTTCATCGAGAGAAGGGAGAAGTACAGACTTACATTTTTCGATGGAGATTGATCGAATTGGACGAGAGATAGAAAGTGTTTGGTGTTTACCGTAATAAGGAAGGGGGACAATTATGTAATTGTATTCAATTCTGTTAAAGATTTGGACGGAAATGACATGGAGGGGGTGTCCTTGCTAACGGTTCATAGATGAAGGGGTGTGAGTGCTAAGTTTTATAGATGAGGGGGTGTCCCTGCAAAACAATGATAGATGAGGGGGTGTTTTTGCTATTTACCCAAAAAAAAAATTGGAACTTCGGGAGGACAGCTCCTTGTACCATCCATATTCAAATTTTGGAGCAAATTAAGTTGGCCTATTGCCCTAAGAAAGTTAAAAGAGTGGCAACAAGGATGCTCTTTCCGAGCCTTCAGATCCACTAATAGATTGTCTACTATGAAAAGGAGTAGGCTTCCACCTCAGCAGCAACATCGAATTGTAGAAGTACAGGAATGGGTGAGCCAAGGGTAGGAGTTATAATTCCCGCTCTTTCTCGAGCCTTATGATCCAATATCTCTAATTTAAATAGGACAATTTCAAACCTGCACAAACAAGCATGCCCGCATAAGTACAGCAGCAAATAAACTTCAGTCAAGTAAGTTTTTTAGAAAAAATCAACCATAGAGGAACAAAGGTACTAACAAGAAAGACATAAGAACGAGGACGAATATAGCGATGACCAATAATGCAAGCATGAGTCACGGTAAGAAAGAGTACGGATATAGCAATGACCAATACTGCAAGCATGAGCCACTTTATTCTATGTTGGTGTGCAGTTTGGATTGGCACACTGATACCCGAGTAACACAAATGTTCAAAACCATTGGGCAGCAATAACAGGTATTAAGAACTGTAGGCATGTCACATTTAAGAAGGCAAATGGGTAGAATCGGCTCAATTTTGGCTTTATGAAAGAAGGATGCTGAAGTGAAAACCCATATTAGTGAAGATTATTAAGGCACACTACAAGAAAAAGAAGATACAGCCAAACTAAACTAAAACTTTTTTCCAATAATTATGTTGAGGCGACCAAAATGTAAGTATCTTTATGGGAAGAATGTGCAAAAGGGGCGGGGTATCTCTACATAATTCCACAATTAAGACAACATGATAGGACATAAATCATCAAATTCATTGCAATTCCAAATCATGAAGACATTCGTTTGTCAAATGGAAGCTATTGTGAGTGACTTTAAGTCTATCAATAACAAGAAGATATGAACAAGGGGATAACAGTTCAAACAACACCAGGTTCAGCTCAGGAAAACAGCAAACATGAATTAATTATATGAAATATCTAGTTGACCGCATAAAAGCAACTCTCTGCAAAATAGTACACCTCATGCAAGCTGTAGACCCTCCATGTTCTCAAGAAATTCATGAACCTATGGAAGCCTCATAAGGGTACCTTTTATGAGACTTTAAAGCGTTCATGAAGATAAAGAAATTGCAGTCAGTAGATTTAACTCATGGATTTTTTCAGTTTAAAAAAAAAATTGTAATACATTGATCTTTTCATTTAGATTTTTTTTTTTAGCACATTGATCTTTTCATTTAAAAAAAAAAAGATTTAACTCATTGATGTGAGAATACACGGAGAACAAAGATAGCAGAACCCTTTTTATGTACTACTTCAGACGGACTACTTGATCGGCCAAGGAATGCTTATACTCAGCCAGACCATTGATCCAAAAAATAGCATCAACTTAGCAATTTTTTTTTACTATCTTTTTAGAAAGTCGCTTTTAGACTACAACCTTTATATGGCCTACAAGTTAATAATCTTCCTGCCTTTTAAAGGTAAAAGTAGTGGACAAATGGCTGCAAGAATCGTAGAAAACATTACAAACATACAATTCAGGGGTAAGAAGCTCTTTTTCTTCATTGAACTCCTGAAGCCAATCTTCATCCTCATTGTCCACGTCATACTCCACAAATTCTCCAAGCTCAGCCCGAGCTACAAACATTTTGACAAGTTTAAAATATTCAAGATCTATTGGTACTCTGCCGAACTAATCTCCATAGCTGAATTTCATAAATATTCTATTGAGTTCACAAACCTCCTCTTGCTCGTAAGTATGATGTTGGTTGAGTGAAAGTGCGGGAATAATCTCTTTCATATGTATCAACAACAACAAACTCTGGTGTAGGAATTTCAGAAGCCACTTTCTTGGTAGGAATTGGTGGCTGTACCTAAAGTAGAAAAAATTCAGAACAGTTCAGTACTTCAGTTGAAGCTACATAAACTAATCTGCTCTCAAACAAAAGCAGGAAAGCACACAGGATCACTAATTAATATATGGGTCACTGTGTCTCTGTCTTCAACGCCTTTTTTGGAGTAACGTCAATTTAAATATGCAGGAAATTCTTTCAGAAGGCCAACAAGTGCAAAACCATTTTTGGCATTACTCTCAAAATAGCAGGACTTTTGAAGTGATAAGAAAAATGTTTATATGATTAATATTTTGTTGGAGAGGAAACTGCTCTTCTGTGTTGCAACTGACTTGTGCGATGGGTCCATTTCAATGCATTTAAAACTTACCAAGCCTCGAGACATTTTTCCCTTTTCCTATGTATGTGAAGGCAGTGAAGCAGAAAATGGGTGAATGAACTAATTTTTTATTTGCAACTATAACAGGGTGCATTTGAATGCATTATTTGCAAGACTACTGCTCAATAGCCACCATGACACCAATATCAGCATGGCCGTTTTGCTGTCAAGAAATGTGTTCTTTCTTTAGTGTGTGGGTAGGTGGGGCTTAGTGGTTATTGAATGATCCGAGTTTCAAACGAATATTGTACAGGGGAGCTGATAAACATAATATCCTGGAATAACAAGGTGTGGAACAATGGAAGTCAGATTTATCATGTTCCCACCCTTTCAAGTGATTAAACACTCTTTGTGTGAGTGTTTGTTCATACACTAAAGGGGTTATATAGCATTGTTCTCTTCGAAGCTATAGCAAAAAATAAACAAAAAGGTGATTGTGAACGGGCCTTAGTGAGATGATAGATTCAAACCACATATACACAAAACAACATAAGCTTCACAGACCACCAATGAGAAACAAGTAACTGTATTGCTGTTAAGTGATAAGGAACAAAAACCACAAAAGTAACTGATACTATAACAGAATGTATAACCAATATATTGAACTCCAAGCTAGAACCAATAGATTGAACTCCAAGCTGAACTGGTACCTCATTATCGGCCTCTGCAGCAAGACGCAGCAGAATCTGTGAATTACGGGTAGAAGTGGGGGTCTCGTCATCTTCGAATTCCTTGACAGATTTTACAATTGGAAGCTTCTTGTGAATGTCAAGAGGACGAGGCCTAAACGACAGTCTACTCATGTCAGCTCATGTCCAACTCAACACAGTCTCTCTCTCTCTTTGCTTTGATGCCCACCACTACGAAAACAAAAACCCACATTCCATCACTACGTCAACAACCATCACTAATACTATTAATAAACTCAAGAAAACCCGAAATGGAAATTAACAAATGCTTAACAAGATTTAAATGTTTTATTGATAGCAACAGGTTAACAAGCTATGGTCCATTATTTACCCAAAAAAAAAACAAGAAGCTATGGTCCATTACAATAGAGGAAAATGAATGACAGAAAAGAAGATACAAGAGAAAGAGATGAAAGATTTAGAGAATCTGTAACAAAACTCACTGCCTTTCCCAGTCAAAACACTCTCACTATGTAACAGATCCTAACTAACTTCCTAACTAACTAACTAACTAACCAACAAACCATGCAGTTAACCAAGGTACCATCAACTAATGCCTCCAAGGTACAATACCAAAAACAGACACTTTAACCCCTATTCTTATCAGCTTTCAGCAAAAATTATAGAAGGGAAGCACAAAGCAATACAAAACCCTAGAATTCAATTTAGTTTAGCTTTTCTGAATGCAAGGACGTTCTCGTTATTGTGCCAACGCGTATAGTGCAAAAAGTGAATACGAGCACATGCATGTAGACAATAATGTGTGTATCTACGCATATGTGTGTATGTGTAAGTAAGAGGAGAGAGAATTTGTGCTTACAAGGAAGAGGGGGGGGATGTGCTGGGACTCTGCGAGGGGATAATTACAGGTCTAGGGTTTGTTCTGGTTCAGTGGAAAGGGGAGAGAGAGAGAGAGAGAGAGAGAGAGAGAGAGAGAGAAGCTCGTTGATGTGGTGGTGATAATGGCGAATAGGGGGATCGAAGAGGGAAGAAGGAGACTGAATTCAGGACGACCCGATTACCCCAACCCGAAATTTGGTGAAATTAGGCCTCCGTTTTGTAAAAGGGCTACACAACCGGGCTGACAGAATGTGCAGCGCATTCTTTTGGGAGGCCCGACACGCAAACGTTTTTTTTTTAACTGACAAATAGGAGTAACGGTCTACACTCTACTGTACTGGCCCATGGACTCCGATGCGAATCCTAACCGGTACCCACCAGATGGATTATGACGGAGCTCTGATATTGTGGTTAGGGCTGTCAATAAAACCGGCGAATTGTGAATCCGAACCAAACGAACCAGACCGTAGGTTTTGGATTGGGTCCGTGGATTAATGGTCCGGACACGAATTGAAAAATTAGAAAACTGTGCTTCGAGGTTCAGTCCATGAATTTTCATAAAAGAACCGTGAATAAACCAAACCGGACTGTGAGAATTCTATAAATAAATAAATATATAAAATTGGGATAAAAATTATAATTAAACATATTATTCTAAATTGTTTACCCTAAATGGATGAATGTAGTATAAATAAAAAGTAGAGGTGCAAACTGTAATTGGTCATTGTAATTTTGCTTGCACGTATATATCTACTTATTGTATCTGCTAGTACTACTCTCTTGAAAGTGAATATTTTTGAATCATTTTGAATTACTTCTCCTTGTGTTGTTCGAAATTACATTGTGAATGTGGAAGATTATTAAAACTTAAAGTTGATGAATGGGTAACAAAAGTTATATACATTGTGAATGTGAATGTGGAATTTATTTTTTTACTTAGTGGATCGTAATAATCCGTGGATAAACTGTGCACCGAACCGTGATTTTTTGATTTTTTCGGAACCGGACAATAGACTTTTGGTTTGGACACGGATTGCCTTACATCAGAATCGTAGACTTTTGGTTCAGTCCTCGGATTCATACCAATCAGCACCAAACCGGACCGTTGACACCCCTAATTGTGGTGGTAGGGCGAATCCTAACCGGTACCCACCAATCGGATTATGACGGAGCTCTGATATAATTTGTAATGGTCTGACCGGGCTACAGGTTGACGGGAGTATAATATTTTTCAGATACTCCATTTAATCTCTATTTTAATAGACAAACTGACATGTGTTGTGGAGCATTTATTCTAATATATAAATGGAGAGCACCAATTTAGTGTAACCCAATTTTGAAATCTGTCACAAAAGTATTTTCCATTTTCCATTTTTGTCCCCTATTCGTCATTGTCTATGCCTTTCTCATCTCCGTCCAGATTTATTATATGCAATTGTCCATTTTTTCCCGGTAAACAGTTTTCCTCCTGCAACAGTTTTTTTATGTTTTTAATGTTTCCATAGAAAAATACTACTTTCACCTTGGGATAATTGTGAAGGTGAGAAAATTACTGCAATGGAAGAAACACAAACGAAAAATCAGGTAGTCATTTATTGATCATAGTGCGCCTTATTATCGCATTAGAAAAGAATTGTTAATGTAATTTTATAATTACACATTTCTCCAACACTATTTTCTTTGTCAAACTTACATCATGCAGATAATAAAGATAGGTCTTTACTGTACAAAATGGTCAATCTCCGTTATGGGTAACACGATTAATTTACAAAATTTGATAGAAGAGTACTTAGGTACTAGATTGTGGAAAAAGCGGCGGTGACGGCATCGTTAGCATGGTAATGTGTGTATTTGATTATGAGCACTCTGTAGTTATACATTTGTTAAATATCTAAAAGATATCTTATTTCTAAAAAAAAAAATTATAGAATGCACACACGATCAAACGATTAAAATTCATATTTTCAAGGGAGAGTTAATTAGACATCCTGTACAAATAAAATCTTTATGATTCCGTCCTATTGGTTTTGAATAGTTATGAGTCCATCCTGATTTTTGAATAATACCCAAAAAGCCCTTCCATAATATTTTGACTCTTTGTATTTTCTATTATATTAATGGATTTTGAATACTTTTTTACGTCCTAAAAATCATCCCAAACTTTACAGGAGCGATTTTGTTGGGCCGTTCGAAAACCTTTCCAATTCTTTCGTTAGAAACCTTTCCTATTGCCAAAACCTTTCCTATCTCATCCAAATCAAACTGATTCCATCCCATTCCCTATCCCATTTCCTATCCCATTCCTCCTCAATCCCTGATTTTGCGCTCCCAAATCTCCCATAACCCAGTTTGGCCACATCCCACCATCCCACTTTCAGAGATTTCTGGAAAATCCAAAATCTGAAGAACCGATTGTAACTACCACGATGGAGATACGCTCGTGGCGACACGACGGAAAAAACGAAGCCTCGAACAGCAGCGACTAGGGTGAATAGCTCACTAGAGCAAAACCTTCACCCAATACCGAGACCTCAAAGGTGTAAAACCCTAACCGGTGGACGAAGAAGACGATCCAGAAATGGCTCGTAAGTTGATTTCTCGGATTTATAATCCTCCATGTTTTTTAAGTATTTTTCGGATCACTGTGATTTTTTGCAAATCTTTGAATTTTTTACATCGAATTTCATGGATTTTGGAGAGTCTAGTTGGGGTTAATTATTACGACTTTATGTTTTATTGATTTCGAATGTTTAGCAGTTAATCAAGGTATCCTAATACATCATGTTCTTTGGGTAGAATAATCCTCCATTTTGTAGAACAAATAAAGTGTTGTTTGCAAGAACTGGCTTGGACACTTCCATTTCCCGTAGTGATTTAGCATTTTTATGATGGATCACCTAGCCATGTTTACTATACAAAATAATCCTACAACATTCACAATCATGGATTATTGGTTTTCCATTTTCATGGATTATTGAATGGTTGGTATCTGCACCGATTTTTGTTGAAGGAATTGAGAGCATGGGTTGTTTTGTTTGTTTCCTTTTTCTCATTTTTATGGGTATAGAAATCTAGAGATGGTGGATCAGTCATGCTTTACTAATTGATGTAATAACCAATAAACCACCATTGCGGATCGTAAACCAAGGTTTATTGATTGCGTATTGGATGTGTTATTCTATTGATTAACCATATTTATGGGTAAAAGGTTTTGAAAATATGTTGGCCAGTGGATTATTCCTATTGTATGAAATAAACTCAAATATTTGAAAGATGTCAAATATGGTAGAATAATAATCCATCTTCTATATTTTAAGACCTAGAAGCTTTATTAAAAAAGAGTTCGGTATGGATTATTGGTTTCCCATTTTTAGGGGTATAGATAGTTCGACATGGATTAATGATTTACCAATGTTTATTTGTCACGCCCTCATTTTTACAAAACATAAATTAAAGAATCTCAAACAATAAGTAAGTTAAAAGATAAAGATTTCCATAAATTAGAGTACATCCTTAGTCCAATAGCCATCAAATGTTTGGGCACCCTTGCCCCAAAGATGAAATCAAAATAACATCCCATAAGTTATTACAAATCCATAGTCAAAAGATAGAGAAAAGATTAGAGTTACAATATCATCTCCCCAAAAGAAAAGTTTAATGCGTAGAAGATGAATAAAATAACTCCATGCCACGTATGCTCATCATCCAAGTCATGCATTCCAAACCATGCACGATCAAAGCTGGGTACCTGAAAATGATAGGGTGAGCACACTTGCTCGCAGGAGAACTAATCTACTACCGCTAGGCGTATACAAATGATACATGCACATGGGATGATGATATGCAAAAGAAGATGGCTTATAGTTCATAAGAGACACGAGAAAGTAACAACGTATCCGAAAGATTCCAAGTGTCCAAATATGCCATCGCGTATCCAAAACATTTAAGTATCCAAAATGATTTCCAAGTGTCCCAAAATCATTTCTAAGTACTCACGCACCACCCATGTGTCCATTGATTTCACCAAAAACAAGACAAGTCCTCTAATTAATTTTAACTCGTACCCACGCACCACCCATGTGTCCATTGATTCCAAGTGTCCAAATATGCCATCGCGTATCCAAAACATTTAAGTATCCAAAATGATTTCCAAGTGTCCCAAAATCATTTCTAAGTACTCACACACCACCCATGTGTCCATTGATTTCACCAAAAACAAGACAAGTCCTCTAATTAATTTTAACTCGTACCCACCCAACTCATAAAAAGAAAAATCACAAATCACCCAACTTTTTTTATCTTAACACCTTTCTTTGAAGAAAAACCATTCTCATAGGACTAGGGATTAAATCCCTCTGCTAGGTTATTCGTAGGCCCCGCGTGCCTCTGCCGGGTTCCATAGGCCCCGCGTGCCTTTACTAATGTCACATCAATGGTTTCATTGACCAAAACCTCTATTTTCATAAATCTTTCATAACAAGTCCAAATTCCCACATTCTTTTCACAAAACACGCCTTTTGATAAGCCCGTGCTACACACGCACGCACACACACCTTTGGAAATTTAACGAGAGTTCAACTTATGCTTAGGCACGTGTTTTAGTATAAATTTGTATCCCTCAAGTTCAAACATGTGTCAAACGGTACCTAGTATCAAACATTTGAAGTTGCGGACGTTCGGGGTTCAAAGGGGCATCAAGAATGGACCAAAAGGGGCAGAGAAATTGCCCCTGCTTGCTGGAACAGAACAGAGGCAGATTGCACTGCCCAGACAGAGCATAATTTTGGCACAAATGAGGTGAAATTTCACCCCATGCCCAAGTCCAATGGCTTAGGTCCAAAGTTTGAAATGTCAAGCTACAAATATACATGAAGGGAGGCTAATTCAACTACCAAATTAACAAGTTATGTGGAGGAATCATAGATCACAAAATTTAAGTCAAGAAAACCCACTTGTATGGATTTCTAGCAAAGAACAAAAATCAAGGGCTCAAATGGACATATATGCAACAAATCATCACTATACAACTAGGAGTAATAGATATTGTCCCCTACCTCAAGGATTTGCTTGAATGAGTGAGAAAAATGGAGCCCTAGCTTTCAAAAACCCCAATCCCATTTGTTGAGCTCCCGGTGCGATTTCAAGGTGACCCGAGCTTCGTACGGTGCGTAGAACACAAAAATGATGTTGGTTCTTGAAGTGGTTGAGTGAGGAGAGAGATTTTTGAGCTTGAAATGTGTAACAATGGAGGAGAGAGAGAGGAGAGAGGAGCTGTCGGGTGGAGAGGGAGGAGAGGGTATTGGCTTTATTCAGTTCCAAATTTTCTCCTTTTCAATTTTTTTTTTCAAAAAGAATCTTTACTTTTTCCAATTATTTTTAACATTTCTCACTCCACTTATTACCTCATTATTCTCATTCTCTCTCTATCTCTCTCCAATCATTAACTCATTATTCTCATTTCAAAAAATTCAACCAAACACTATCTCAAAAATTTTACTCAAAAATTCCTTTCCAAATCCCATCCAAACACAGCCGTTATGTTTTGAGCAAACTTCCCCCACACACTTTTAACATAACTCTCTAATTACAAATCACACCCAAATGTCACTCGTGTATATAATATATGACCACAATACTTATTTTCATAAACCAAACTTAAGTAAAGACTATAATTTTGAGTTTTCTTTACTTTAATTTATTTATGAAAATAAGGAAGTACCCCCCATTTGGAAACAATAGCATTTCTAAAATTTTAAAATTTTAATCACATCAAAATCTCATCCCCACTTTTAGTACAAAACCGAAAAACGACAAATTTTTCTCCGAAGAAAATGGGTGAAAGATAACTTTGTTTTACTCAAAAACAACTTTCGATTATACCGTTGTGCTTAGAAAAATCCAAGGAACAATTACCGGGATTTTTTTTTGGCCAAATCGAAACTTCTCCAAAAAATTATTTTTTTATTTTTTTTACACGGGTCCTTACATTATTAGTAAGAAATTATGACTTATTAATTTCGAATGTTTAATGTACAATTTAATGCTCAACGTGATATCCTAATAAATCATGTTGGTTCTGTTGGTTTATTGGTTTTTCATATTCCATCATTTTCGTAGGGTGTTTGTCAAAATGTGGTTTATTTTTACACCTTGTTTGCATTGGGTATCAATGACGGTGTACTATAATTTGACAGACATTTTTGGCAGGAGTTAAAACCACAGAAGGAGCAACGGGCCCAAGGCTCCAAATAGTAGAAAGGCCAAAGGTTGATAATGCCCCCACCAATGAAGGAGAAATCAATACCCATTAAAGGTAATAGCACACGAATGTAAACCGATCCTGGTCCTGTCAAATAATATACATTCGACATTGAGATTGTGTGAAATTGGTTTGCCATGTTGAATCGACAAGTTTATGCTTGTTTACCATACATAATATGTTTGATTTTTTGGATTATGTTTTGTTTAGGGACAGGAGTAAGGTCCCAGAATAAAGCTGTAAGGGAAGAAGCTAAAGAGGATGTTACTTTGAACAAAGATGGTGGTCAAGCAATGTCCAAGAAACGAATAATGTCTGCCGGGAATGTGACAGGATGAGAGTGTTCTAGGGTTTTGGAAGCTAAATGTATTATGAATCACCGTGGTTTTTTTGGCAATATGTGGATTTTTTACACCAAATTTCATGGATTTTATGGATTATTGATTTCGAATGTTTAGTAGTTAATCAAGGTATCCTAATACATCATGTTGTTTGGGTAGAATAATCCTCCATTTTGTAACGCACGGGGGACATTTTTGAAATTCAAATTCACCTTAAATTATGGGAATGAATCAACTAGATTAAAAAATAAGGGGAAGGAAAACTGACTTGAATCATTCTATTTCAATTTCTCCAGAATTTGTGGACTAATAATAGAGGAATTAATGACTTCAAAAATCTGGACGTGAAATAGGATGACAAACCCGGATTTTTTGGTCATGTAATTAGTATTATAATATATTATTAATATATAATATATACTACTAAAATACACAATGGTCCGATTATCCATTTACATGATAAAATCATAACTATTCAAATCTCACTGGATGGAATCATAAAGATAATTTTAAAATAGGATGAAGAATTAAAATTCTTTATTTTCAAGGATTTCTTCTACTCATACATGCTACTTATCACTTGACAAAAAAAAAAGAGAGAGGGAGAAAAAGAAATTCTACTTCTAAAATACGAGTATTCTTTTATCATTTACACAACGTTCAAACAGTGTGTCCTCATCGTCGAACTGGGCCAACTGGTTCCATATAGATTTGGCAAATTGACTCTCATATCTCTCTCTCTCTCTCTCTCTCTCTCTCTCTCTCTCTCTCTCTGCTTGCCATTGTAGGGCAAGAGTCAGCAATTGTCGCGTACCTCTCTTTAGCGTCTAAACTCACAGCTCGTTTGTACATCACGGCCAACGTCGCCTTTAATTCGACCAGATCGGTCGAGAAGCATCGAAATTTAACGACTTCCGAATTGGATGTAACCACCGACTGGCAGTATCCAGATCTGTGAATTCGAGCAGAAATGCTGCGTCTGAGGGCTTTCCGTCCGACGAACGACAAGATCGTGAAAATTCAACTGCACCCGACGCATCCGTGGCTCGTGACTGCAGATGCATCTGATCGTGTCTCCGTTTGGAATTGGGAACACCGTCAGGTTATCCCTTTTTATCCCCTTGTTTGATCGCAGATTTGTATTTATTAGTAGTACAGTATTTGGTAATAACTCTGGTGTCCGGACCATCATACGCACACTCCTAGACTAATCCACCGTCCACTAGCGGGACCCAATTGGCAAACTGGCCCAAAGTAGTTGGTAGCACCGGGAGGTTTTGGGATTGTATTTGTAGGTTGTGGTTTTTTTTTCGATTTCGTTTATTTGTTTTGTTTTTATGTCTCAGGTGATATATGAGTTGAAACCAGGTGGTGTTGATGAGAGGCGGTTGGTGGGTGCCAAGTTGGAAAAGCTTGCTGAGGGTGAATCAGGTGAGAAAGGCCCTTTTTAGAATGCTTCATTTTTGTGTGGAATTCTGGTTTAGAATCGTGTGCTTGTAATAATTGTAGATATGAATGATCATTTGTTGAGTTATTGGTGGCTTTGCTTAGTGTCACCAGATGCAAAAAGTCCTTTTTAGATTGCTTCATTTCCATGCTTTCTGATGGGGCACATGCGGTTCATGTGCAAATCTTTGAATTTGAGATTAATTTTTAATGGAATCTGGAATGTGAAAGTAGGAAAGAGGGGAGAAAAAATTTGGGGTGGCAATTTCTTTAGGTAGTTAAAGGGGTAGTTTGAAAAAAGGAAAGTGTGAGCCAGCCTCAAAACTGGCCTTCATACTAAAAGGGGTGTTCCCTTTATAATAGTGATAATGATAATAGAGTATAGATAGTAGATATGTCTGGTTTAGTGTCGTATGCTTGTATGTAATCAAATTTTGGTGGAAGACATGAATGATCAGTTGATAAATTGTTGGTGGCTTTGCTGAGTGACTAGAGATTTGGATCATGGGATCATTTTGAAATTTTGATATTAGGAAATTCCACTTAGTGGGTTGCCTAGTGAAAATTTCTCATTTGTGTTGGTGTACTCTGAATCTCTTATGCAGGCCAACTTTAGAAAACTCGTAGGATTGCTACCTCTGTATAATAGTAGTGTGGCAGTTAGGGTTTCAAAGCTAGAAAAACTCATGCGATTAGAGTTCCAGAATGCAGAATAAGATTTTAAGGATGCGGAGGAGGAGAAGGGATGAATTGGTGTCTTAGCTAAAAGAAAGGGTATTGTCAAATTGTTGGATGAGACATTCTTCTATGGTTTGATTTTCAATCAAAGGGCAAGTTTAGGGTGAGGTTTGAGGTTGTTTTGGGCGGAATATTGCAGTAATAACTCAAAGTCTCAAACTTTCCCTCCCTATCTGTCTTGTAGGGCTATGGTTCGGCCTTCCAATAGAGAGAGGGATGGCTAGATTTTGAGGATGAACAGTGAACCTGGCTGGTTTATGTTAAAACATTAAAAAAAAAATGGAGACAAAATATAAAAGAAGAATTTGAGGATCAAATTTGGAACCCTTGGGCTTCATCCTTACAAGGATTTAAGCAAGCCTAGCTCGTTCAAACTTAGGTCTTGTTGAATAGATATCCCATGTTCTATATAGGTATGTGTACCAATATCATTTGTGACAATTTCTATCTGGCTAAGATCAAGAATTTTAAGTAGAAACCTTCACCTATTGGACTGTACGACATAACTTGAAACTGAAAATTTGAACAGTGGACCTTTAGTTATACTCATGTTTAGTGAGTAATATAATTGCTAGAACACTTGTGACTTGTAGATCTTTATATCATATAACCAGTTAAGCAGTGTTGTTTTAACTTTTAATTAGCATAAATAGGGACTGGACGGTGGGTCCTTTTGGTATCAAAGATGTGTTAATTGTCTCGATTCCCCCAGCCTTTTGTATGTTTTTAATATCCACAAGAACAACTATTGGATTATTTTAAGGCTTACTTTTCTTTTCTGTTGAAGTTAAACATGTTGTCATGTACAATCAGCAAGATTCTCAGCCTTTTGTATGCTCTTCGAAAGAGTTTTAGCAATTTATAATCCATATCCTCTGAAATGATTTGCTCCTGCTCCTGCTCCTGCTTGGAAACAATTTAACAGGCTCATTGGCATGTGAGAAACTTACAAAGCTTAAATTCGAACTTCTGACTTATGGGCCAAAGCTTAAGTCCTAAATTGCGACTTCTGATTCCGATTGTCAATCTTCTCACCATCACACCCCTTTTATGTGCAGAGAGAAAAAAATAGCACATAACTAGTTAGTGCATTAGGCCGAAACAAGCACAGCGGAAACTAAGTTTGAGACATGAAAGATATCAAAAACCCTGAATACCAATTCCATTGGAGACGCGTGAGCACTACAAAAATTGTTGGGTTCATTGCCTAACGAGTAACAAGTCAAGCTTTTGGGAGTAACTGGTTATCATGGTACCGGTCAATTGAAACATCGATCTTCAAAGATCTTGAATTTGGATACTTGAATCTCTCTAGTATATTCATTTGAATTTTCATGTGCATGGGGGAGTTAATCATATCATAACTCTTGAGGTGTATGCTTCCAAGTCATCATCTTGACTTTGGGTAGTTTCATTTCAGGCTTCTTACATATGTGCTCCTCCACTTTTCAAATTCAAGAAAATTGTTCTCTGAAATTTAGAAATTTAGAACAGATAGTAATTCTTGTGGGATAATATTTTCCTGTTCCTATTTCATAGAAAATAGTATTCCAGTTGCATATTTATATTCCAAGAAAGAATGCTACAAGGATTTCACGCTACATCTAAACATTGAGATCCCTTCATGTATTAAACCATGCATCTTGATAAATTTTAGTATTAATAGCTGCCATTATTAGAATGGGTAGCATTTTCTTCTGACTTATGTTGTTCGTGCCCCAGAGCCTAAAGGGAAACCTACGGAAGCCATGCGGGGAGGGAGGTAATGGATCTGTGCTTTTGCCTTCTCATTTCTTTTCGTGGTTTCTGTGCCAGTTTTCCTAGGGGATTGAAACCTGAACCTGCTGTTGGGCCGCATGGTTCAAGTGTTAAGCAGGTCAGTTTTTATGATGATGATGTATGCTTTTGGCAACTCTGGCGTAACCGTTCTGCTGCTGCTGAGGCTCCAACAGCAGCCAATCATATCGCTTCAACATTTGGTTCTCCGGCCCCATCAACAAAGGGAAGGCATTTTCTCGTCATCTGTTGCGAGAACAAAGCAATTTTTTTAGACCTGGTGACAATGCGCGGCCGTGATGTCCCAAAGCAGGACCTTGATGGCAGATCACTTGTCTGGCAAGTCCCTTTTGTTGATGATATGAAATAGGTGTATATATTTCACATGCGATGGAAACCTATTTTATTCCAGTATGTGTTTATCATAGTTGCTGGATGTTCATGTATTGGTCATAGCACGAATCACATTGACTGACGTATGATCATTCGGAACATGCTTTTTACTTGATGCATTTTTCGAAACAGAACAGAGAGGAGGATCCTTTTCTTTCTTCTTTGGCCTTACCAAGTATCTGTTTTCTGTTGATTGGTCCATCTCCTCTCTTGTTTATGCAAAGAGTTAGCATTTTGTGTCTGATAAAGAACAATGCATTCTATGTATGCTTTATGCTGTAGAGTTTGGTTTGAAATTGCTTTGAAAGACAACTAATGGAATATTGGATGCATTTTTCAACTGCTTTGTTCCAGGGGCTGTATATAAAAGTTTCACTTAGTTCCTTATGCTTACCATTAACATCATCTGTTAATCTGATTTTGACAATGTGGTGTGACATGGTCAAAATATTCTTAAAGCTGGATTTGTGTACGTATGAGTTTTTGTCTTCTTCTGATCTATACCATTGGAACTCAATGGAAGTCCATAACTTGGAGAGATTACTATATTCACTACCATAGGGTGGACCTAGTCCTGTCATTAGATCGAAACATACAGGGTAATAAAAAGGCCTGGGAGACCACACAGATGTTCTGATCAGCAAAATGTAGAAAATGTTAAGAGGAAATTATCCTCCTGTAAAAGGAAAAGATTGGGCTCATGCTGATTGTTTTACGTAATAGTTGATGTAGACTTGTTTGGACAGAATCAACTACATCTTCAATGTGTAGATCTTTTGTGTGAAATGCACTTTATGAAAAAGTCTAAAAGTTATTTTCAAAAAAGTATCTGTCTCTCTCCCTCCTCCTCGGCCATTTTTCTTCTTGTAGCTCTTCT
This sequence comes from Gaultheria prostrata, assembly GCA_036023075.1. Lineage (NCBI taxonomy): Eukaryota > Viridiplantae > Streptophyta > Magnoliopsida > Ericales > Ericaceae > Gaultheria > Gaultheria prostrata. Next base: position 13,793 of record JAXBDA010002814.1, on the reverse strand, counting down.
AGTCTCTTTTTCTTGTTCCAATAATGAACAGTTATAAAAAGTTTTGTTATGGCCTCCCCTTTTCATTTCTCTTCTCTCTCCAGCCTATCTGTTTGCTATAATATGGTTTCTCCTTGTATGGAAGAAGAGTCTGCATATCGATCTAACGAAGCCTATTGGCATGTTGATGAGAAAATGCAGCAACTAATATGTGTTGTTTTACTGTACAACGTTTAGGAATGGAGTCCGAGTCTTATGATGAGAAAATGTACCTCTTGGGTTAAAAACCTAGAACTGGTGACATCTTCCCACGGTTCACTCCTAGTGTTTGTGGCTTCAATATGAGCCTTCTCTACCTCCGTAGGAAGTAATATTCTTCCTAGCTTTTGCTTCCCTAAGGAGATTCTTGTTGTGCATTGGAACCTCATATTCATTGAGGATTTCTGTTTTATCTAGTATCCTATTCATTACCCACCTCCTTTCCCAGCCCTTTCTTCCTTGGAACCTCGTTGAGGAAAGGTCAAGGGTTATGGTTTTACGTGAGATATGAAGTGTTCCGTTACTTGTTTTGTTATTTAGGTATTTTTACATGCGCCAGATTTACTTTTTTTTTTCCTTCCTCTCTGAGAGATTTTGTGCATATGATGGTGCTATTTGTCTTCTATTTCTGTAGTATGGAGTTCCTTTCAAAATCGTCTCCTGGGGATGGCCCTCTCGTGGCTTTTGGGGGATCAGATGGTGTGATTAGAGTTCTTTCAATGATAACATGGAAGGTACAGCCGCCCCGCCCCACCCCAACCCTGCCCCTATATTGCACTTTGCTTTTGATCTATTAGGTTGCATTGTGCAGTAATCCTTTCTTTTTTGCAGCTTGCTCGAAGGTACACAGGAGGTCATAAAGGATCAATTTCTTGTTTGATGAACTTCATGGCATCTTCTGGCGAGGTAGCTTTTTGATCATCTGAAAATTTAGATCTATGGGGTTTACATGTTATATTTTCCGAAGTTTTTCAGAGGCGAAAGCGCAAAGCGAGGCAGTTGACCTCTCATGAGATGTGGTGTCGAGGCATAAGCCTTTGGAGTTTTTAATTTATCATTTATGAAAAATCTTAATTAAAAACACAATCAAAAGAGGGGATACTTTGTGTGCCATACAAAGACGCAAAAGAGCATGTTAAGAGCATAAAAACATAGTGCATTAATATATCCTACCTTTGAAATCGCAAGTACCTGAAAACCCTTCTTTTCGCTTGACTCTTCACTTACCAAAAGAAAAGAACCAACTCTTCTGATGGCTTCGTCATTTAGGTGAAAAAGGCGCAAAAAGCGTACTCTCCTGTACTCATTCGATGGATGGGCAATTGCCTTTGTGGTTCTGGTAAAAAATCACTGCCCAGGAGCTTTTCTGCTGTGCCTTGCCTCAAGGCGAGCCCCAAAATCGCCTTTTAAAACATTGATATTTTCCACTAATGTCTTTGCCCAAGAGACCCAGACGTTCTAATTAGAGGGATTCTCTCTCTCTCTCTCTCTCTCTCTCTCTCTCTCTCTCTCGTGCTTGGCATTGTTTGGGTGCCTTATGTACTCAAGGATCAGGAGCTTCCAAAATTTTCCACTTGCAACAATGTTTATGTTGGATTTGAGATGTTTGAATTGGGCATTTTAATTTCCGTCGTTGCACCGTTGTACCTGCAACTCTTTGTACCATGATCATTTGTCACAAGAAAAAAGGAAGATGCTTATGGTCTTTCTCTGTATCTTGAGGGAGAATGCCAACTGGTGAGGTTGGACATCGGTACGAAAAATTAATCAGAATGGGGAAGAAAAAGATATTGTGACATAAATCATTATTCCTTGCATCATAGTTGTTGCTGTGGTGTATTGTTTGTGAGATGTGGTGGTTTAAATCGAGACCATTTTCCTTTAAAAAAAAAGACACTGATGGTTTGGGCCCTTGAGACAGAAAAGATTAGATTAGTTAGTAGGTTGTTGCTTAATAGTAGCATCAAAATTTTGGTGCACTTCAAAATTTATTGAGTAATACAGGCTTGTGGAATCAAGGAGCATTTTAGGATCAAGGATTTGAAGATCGAATTTACTTCAACTAGAGAGTGGATGCAGAGTGAATCTTAGTGTAAAGGTTTTCCATGGTCCCTGTGGGGAAATTTAGCTGTGTTACTCTGACCTACCCAAGATTGCTGCTGTTGGGGATACCATGGTGAGCCTAGTGAGTGGGAGACTGACTGGTGTGCATTTTATTTTTGGGTCTTGTTCCTGGTAAAATTGCATAACTCCATGGTGAACCAGCTTAATAATTTCGAAGGAGCTCTGTTGAGAATATCAGGAGTATTTCTTGGTATATCCTTCTCATCTTCTGTAAGTCTTTAGTGTTCTTGATAAAGATGACCCCAGAAGTTAACTTCCGAAGTTCTTTCTCACTATGGTTTAAAGTCTGTAATCTGTATTAAACACGCTAATACCAAATTTAACTTTGAATGTATCTCAAAGTGAGATTTCTTGTGAGGAAAAGAATCTTGTGCATTACATCTCTAACATGTTGAAAGTTGAAACTGCTTGTAATGTGAGTCTGGTATGTCCGTGATGTGGTAGGTTGGCCTTTCATTATTAGATATGACCATACATTTTCGTTTTGTCAAATTTGTATGGCTGCATGCACGATTATTATTCCACATTAAGTAGCTCTCTGATTATTTTTTTGGTTTGTACTATTGTAGGCACTTTTGGTTTCGGGTGGCAGTGATGGTCTACTTGTACTTTGGAGTGCTGACCACAGTCCAGCTACGCGGGACCTGGTTCCCAAGCTGAGCCTTAAAGTAGCTTTCTTCTTGTTGTTCATATCCTTTGTCTTTGTTGTGTGACGGACCGATTCCTGCTTAATATTTTCCCTTTACTTACTGTTGGATGTCGATATATGAAAAACTATGAAAAAAGACAAAATCATAAATAAGCTATCTGTACAAGGACAATAGCTGTTCACATGCATTATTTTATACTTCCTCCGTCCCTCTTTGTTGGTTCATTTTTGGGAGACAAAGGATTCCACTTTGTAAAGTGTAACTCTTGTATATTATCCACCAACACTTCTATGTAAGTGATTTTAGATTTGGAATTCTTTAGAGAACGAAAAAAGAGTAAATGTTGCCAATTTTTGATCCTTGACTTCTGAAAGTGCACATTCTTTATGGGACGAGCAAAAGTAAAAAAGCAGACTGACAAGGGCGGGAGCAGGGAGAAAGTCTTATGCACATGCAGATTTCACTCCCAATTTTTTGTTGACATTTGTGACATAGGTGCCTCTAACTGTTATGGTGCCGAACGTGTAGCATTGTTAGATTGATTCCTTTGAAATCGCTTTATGTCCATTGTCTTGAAAGTCGCGTCTCTTTGAAGTTTCTTTTGATATGTTAATGTAACTATAGCATGTGAAACCTCGTTCAACTGCACCTGTCTATCTGATTGTAGTTTGTAAATGCAATATCGCTCTTGATTTTTCTTTTTGGTTTGTATGAGTTGTTATTTAGGTTTCCGTAGTTGGTTAAATTGTCAAAGTCCTTAATTTGTTATGATGCCTCTTAATGGGCGGTGATTTTGTACGAATCTTTTGGTTGGTGATATCCTTGTGTTCTTATTTCAAAGCGGTTAGTTAAATCTCTCTTATTGTAGCATGTGTTGATCAATTTCTTCTTATCCATTATTTTTGTTCTATTTTGGAAAACAAAAGATGGTAGCCCGTAGACCTTTTTTCATGTACTTAAAACATCTGGCAGTGGAATGCTTGAATGCAACATAGCTACTTTTACATTAGTTGGTGATATTGGCGAAAGGTAGCTGACTCTCTTTTTATGTTTCAAGGCGCACGACGGAGGAGTTGTGGCTGTTGAGCTTTCTAGAGTGAGCGGAGGAGCCCCACAACTTATTACAATTGGTGCTGATAAGACTTTAGCAATCTGGGACACAATCTCGTTTAAGGTGCCTTAAAGACTCTGAACTTCCCATTATAGTTTTTGGAGAGCACAATTTATGATTGATACGTTCGGCTGAGCCTTGTTTCTTTAATTTTCCCCCTTTCCTTTTCCTTTTCCTCTTTTATTCTCAGGAGCTGCGTCGCATTAAACCTGTTTCAAAGCTAGCTTGCCACAGCGTGGCATCTTGGTGCCACCCTCGAGCTCCAAACCTTGATATTTTAACTTGTGTCAAAGACTCCCATATATGGTATGCATCTGTTTTTTTCAATAGCGTCGTATATTGACTCCCCAGAAGATTCATTATGTATTTTATAAGTTCGTTAGAGTGTCTTTACAATCAACTCCACCCTTTGGACAAGTTTTGATGAGAATCACGACTTAACACAACGTCATCTTTATCATCTCTCCTGGGGAATATTTACTTTTGGTTAACCTTTTCTGCAGGGCTATTGAGCATCCCACTTACTCAGCTCTCACGAGACCATTGTGTGAACTTTCCTCCCTAGTACCTCCACAAGTCCTTGCATCTCACAAGAAACTGAGGGTAAGCTGCATAATTTTTCCAACAGGAATTTCATGTGCCTTTGATAAAATTAGGTTATTTGTTTATTTTTTTGGTTTTGACTCTGAGTTCATATTGCAGGTTTATTGCATGGTTGCTCATCCTTTACAGCCACACCTTGTTGCTACTGGATCCAATGTTGGTATCATTGTCAGCGAGTTTGATCCCAGATCTCTGCCAGCTGTAGCTCCTCTGCCAACACCACCAGGAAGCCGAGAGCATTCTGCTTTGTATGTGGTTGAAAGGGAGCTAAAATTGCTAAACTTCCAGTTGTCTAACACTGCAAATCCATCCCTTGGAAGCAATGGCTCCTTATTGGAAACAGGAAGGTTCAAGGGAGACTCAATTGAACAACTACATGTCAAGCAGATCAAAAAGCACATTAGTACACCTGTTCCACATGATTCGTACTCAGTTCTTTCTGTGAGCAGCTCAGGGAAGTAAGGACATCTTGATTTTTGCAATTCTCTCTTTATACCACATCTTTAATTGATTCACATTGGTTACTGATTTTTAAAATTCTGTATTACTGTGTGGTGTACTAGCTGTAACCATTCATACATAATGCTGTCTTTTCTTTTCGATTTTAATGGGGAACTCAATTAAGTCATTCCTTAGAATAGCTGCTTTCTTCTCTTTGACAAAGAAAAAAGAAAAATAATAGCTGCTTTTCTCAGATTAATTGCTTCTTTGAAACAAAGGTTAAGTTTAGAGAAGAAAAGGTTAAGTTGGGAGAATAGGGTTCAAAAGCTTATGCAGCCTTTACACCCACGTGTATTGGTACAATGCTATGTCAATTAAAATAATTCCCTTAGATACACTTAGTTTCAAGTAGGAAGAAAAAGAAAGAGAAAAGTAACACTTGAACACTCTCAATATTTTGGTTGCAGGTATGTAGCAATTGTTTGGCCTGATATTCCTTTCTTCTCAGTCTACAAGGTCAGTGACTGGTCCATCGTTGATTCAGGCAGTGGAAGACTTTTGGCTTGGGACACATGCCGTGATAGATTTGCTCTATTGGAATCTGCATTAGCTCCTAGAATGCCCATAATTCCTAAGGGTGGTTCATCAAGAAAAGCAAAGGAAGCAGCTGCAGCTGCAGCACAAGCTGCCGCAGCAGCTGCAACTGCTGCTTCTTCGGCCAGTGTTCAAGTTAGAATCTTGCTGGATGATGGAACATCAAATATATTAATGAGATCAGTAGGTAATCGAAGTGAACCAGTTATTGGTCTGCATGGGGGTGCACTTCTTGGTGTTTCCTATCGAACATCACGAAGGGTTAGCCCTGTTGCTGCAACAGCTATTTCAACAATTCAGTCAATGCCCTTATCTGGATTCGGAAACAGTAGTCTTTCTTCTTTCACTAGTATGGACGATGGGCTGTCTTCTAATAGGTCTCCTGCTGAAGCAGCACCTCTGAACTTTCAGCTATATAGTTGGGAAACTTTTCAACCTGTGGGCGGTCTTTTCCCTCAGCCTGAATGGACCGCTTGGGATCAGACTGTCGAATATTGTGCTTTTGCCTATCAGCAATACATTGTCATATCTTCCTTGCGCCCTCAGTATAGATACTTGGGCGACGTGGCGATTCCACATGCTACTGGCGGTGTTTGGCATCGGAGACAGCTTTTTGTGGCTACACCAACTACCATTGAGTGTGTTTTTGTGGATGCTGGAGTTGCAGCTGTTGATATAGAAACAAAAAAGAGAAAAGAAGAGATGAAACTGAAAGACGCACAGGCAAGAGCTGTGGCAGAGCATGGAGAGTTAGCACTTATCGCAGTTGAGGCTCCACAAATTAATGCTCAAGAAAGGATAACATTGAGGCCACCAATGCTACAGGTGGTGCGATTAGCTTCTTTTCAGCACGCTCTTTCTGTGCCACCGTTTTTGTCTTTGCCTAAACAATCTAAAGTTGGAGGTGACGAGTCAGCGATGCCGAAAGAGGCTGAAGAAAGGAGAGTCAATGAGGTGGCTGTTGGTGGTGGTGGGGTGTCCGTGGCTGTTACCCGTTTCCCGGCAGAGCAGAAGAGACCTATTGGACCTCTCTCCGTAGTGGGTGTGAGAGATGGAGTGTTGTGGCTAGTTGATAGGTACATGACTGCTCATGCAATATCCCTTAGCCACCCAGGTATTCGATGCCGCTGTCTTGCTGCCTATGGTGATGCTGTTAGTGCAGTAAAATGGGCAAGTAGGCTTGGTAGAGAACACCATGATGATTTAGCACAGTTCATGCTTGGGATGGGTTACGCAACTGAAGCGCTTCATTTGCCCGGAATATCAAAGAGGTTGGAGTTTGATTTGGCAATGCAGAGTAACGATTTGAAACGAGCTCTTCAATGCCTCCTAACAATGAGCAACAGCAGGGATATAGGGCAAGAAACCGTGGGTCTAGACTTAAATGACATTCTTAGCTTGACAGATAAGAAGGAAAATATTGTGGATGCTGTCCAAGGAGTAGTGAAGTTTGCAAAGGAGTTTTTGGATCTTATTGATGCTGCAGATGCTACTGCACAAGCCGATATTGCTCGTGAAGCTCTGAAGAGATTAGCGGCTGCTGGTTCAGTAAAAGGAGCCTTGAAAGGTCATGAGTTAAGAGGACTAGCTTTACGCCTTGCAAATCATGGAGAGTTGACGCGGCTTAGTGTATGTGGATTTTTTTTTATTCTCCTTCCTTTGCAAACTGTTGACTTGCGCTTTTTGGTGCATTCAAGGAAATGCATTGACTATATGTTGCATACAACCCATCTTGTTCATCTATGAAGTAAATACGCAAATTTCAAATGGACCCTTAGATACAGCGACATGTCATGGTTACTATATCTGCTGTTGTATATATACGGGGAGTTACGTATTGTTGTGTATCATTATGTTCCATCGGGTATACTATATTACACATGATATAAGAAAACGACATAGTATATTACTACTGCATTTGCAACTGTTAACTGTTTACAAACGTGCCACGACACAGTGGAGTGTGAATGGGCATTCCATTCCATTCCACCTTTCATTCTTTCACTCCATCCAACTCTTGTTATAATGCCTCATTCGTTTTCTGCATCAAATGTTCTCCTAGCTCAGGGGTGACATATTGGCTTCACTATTTGGTTAATATTCTGTTCAATAGTGCTTATAATGTTTGTTCCATTTCCTATATCAAGAATATGATAGCTTGTGCTGATTTTCTTATTCTTGCTGTTCGCATGCCGAAAATGATCACCAATGCCACGACTGAATAGCTTGAACTCACATCCTCTTTTGTTAGGTGGCATTAACATGTCGGATACATGGGGCCTTTCCTCAGGCTGACACTTACGACCGTTTCTTGCATTTCTTGCAGAATTTGGTGAATAACTTGATCTCAGTTGGCTCGGGTCGAGAAGCAGCATTTTCTGCTGCAGTTTTGGGAGACAATGCTCTCATGGAGAAAGCATGGCAGGAGACTGGCATGCTTGCGGAGGCTGTTCTTCATGCCCACGTATATAATGAGCTTACCCCACATTACTTTTATTGGAGCATCATTTGCACTCCAATTTTTGCTCAAATTACTCGTCTTTTTGTTTGGACCAGACATAATTAGAACTATGCCCTTTGATTTTTCCGTATAATTTCTGGAAATCCAATCTTTGTTAAGCATAAAGTATTTTTATAAAATGAAAGGGATTTGTTGTAATTTGAATAATGAAGAAAAGATTTATACTCCCTGGACTCGATTTGTTTGTCCATTTCTACTATTCCCGATATTTATTCTCCAAATAATTTTGAAAACTTATTCCACAAAAACTACTTGATATCTTTTGATTGGTAGAAAAAATCTTAAGAAGTTCACGAGAACACTTTATATATTTACCCGATTTGAGGGCATGGCTCTTGAAAAAGGGACAAACAAATCGGGTCAGAGGGAATAGTGTATTTTCCTACCAAAAGTGGGGCGTGAATATTAATTCCATATTTTTTTCATCCTTGTATTACTACTATGAGATTTGACTAACCTCCATTTTCTTCAGGCGCACGGGCGACCATCATTGAGAAACTTGGCTCAAGCTTGGAACAAGATGTTACAGAAGGAGAAAGAACATGGTCCATCGACAAAGACAGATGCCGCATCAGCATTTCTGGCTTCCCTTGAGGAACCCAAGCTCACAAGTTTGGCTGATGCAGCAAAGAAACCACCAATTGAAATTCTTCCTCCGGGAATGGCATCTCTATACGGTCCCATACCTGGTCAGAAAAAGCCACCCGGTCCTGCCACACCCGCTTTGCTTCAGCAACCAGGAAAGCCAGTGCTACTGGAAGCAGCTCCTTCTGCCGCCCCACCAGCAACCGGCCCACCACAGCCAGAATCCGGTGCACCGTCTTCGTCAGAATCGGGTGCTCCGCCGCCTCCTTCAGATTCAAGTGTTGCTCTTCCTTCTGAGTCAAATGCTTCAGTTCCCTCAGAATCTGGTGCTCCAGTTGGTGCTCCGGCTTCTTCTGAACCGAATGCTCCAGTTTCATCAGACTCTAGTGCTCCCGGTCCCACAGAGTTGAGTGCACAAATTGCAGACGATCAAACTCCTACTGATTCCTTAGTGGCTGATGTGGATCCAAATGGCCCTGTGGAAAATGTCCTACCTTCTTCAGCAAGTAGTCAAGCCATTACCCAGGCTCCCCATCCGGTTCCGAATATGCAAGGACCGACGACTCCTGATACAGCACCCATGATTGACTTTTCTTGATGACTAAGACCATAAGGCTGCGTTTGGATCAGCGGCTTGTAGGAGGTAATGACGACGGGAATTGCAAATGATGGGGAAAACCTCCAAACACAGCTCAAGGATCCAGTGCAACAAACATATGGCCTGTGTCGTTGTTTGAGCTCTCATAGCAGTGTATTGATATTTAGGAAGGTGAAGCAAAACTATAGTTTGTGATAGCATTATTCCTCTCCTTTTTTTGTCTCACAATTCTCTCTTTTTTGTGAAAATTAATTTTTCTTTCCTTTTGTCCCTTATTTCAAGTTCTCTTTGCAGAGGTCTCCATTGATTTCTTAACAATTATCAGGCTATGTAATATGTCTGGCTGTGAAATTTGTTGTCAATTTTGTCAATCATTGTATTTTTGTTGGGTGAAATAGATTACTTTGGACAATATGATTTGTGGATTTTGATTGTCTTCTCGATCTGCATTTTAGATTTTCATGTTCCAGTCAACAGTTTACAGGCTCCTGGAAATGAGAAATCTGGAGACACCAATGGCGGGCCCAAAAATTCTTTATAGTGGGGGCATATATTTATTCATAACCTTAAATAAATTCACTAGTCAACTGCAATTATATAGTACTATTGGATTTCAATAACCACCCCTATGAAAAGCGGTTTATGTATAGTTTTCCAAAATTTGTTAAAAACATATTCACCAATTTAAGAATTCATTGATATGAGCCGTTTATATGATAGGGCTCGCCAAATAGAGTCTCTCTGCAAAAATTTATGTTTATCGAACAATCGTAACTATTTCATCTAAACAATTTGATTCAGAAAATAGAAGGTCTAACCCATTTTTCTCAAGAATAAAGTAGTATTATCAAAGCTTTTACATATGCCCGATCAACTTGAATTCTATCATGGCAAATAAGTTACGTCCGATCTTTATAATATGAATGACTCGGATTATCCATAAGGTCTAAACCATTTTCCCAAAAAGAAAATATTCTTATCAAGCTGTTACAAATGTCAAATCAACTTGGATTCTACTGACGATCTCTACAATATAAACAACTTGAATCATCCATAAGGGATTTCAATATGCACAAATTATACTACGCAGTTCCAAATCAAACCAGAGAGAAGTTGCGTGAATAATCTGTTGATTGCTGATGCATTATGTTAAGTTGACAGTTCACTTGCGTCGATTCGTCTTGATGCCTGTGGAAGCTAGGAGTTTTACTAAGAAGATGGACATTGTTTATGTTGGGAACAGGGTCGCTCGCATACACAATAGATTAACGTGGTGTCAAAGTTCGATTTGCACACGCATTGCGTGTGCCCCGTTCTCTTTCTAAAGTATGTGTAAATAGATGATTATCACACATAATAGTGGGCCGCAATGGCCGAGGCTGAGGTTTCTCAAATTATTGTTGAGTGATTAGGCCCCTGAAACTGAAATCAGCTGATTTTAGGTTGGTTAGGATCCAAATAGTGGTGTTCTTTCTATTTTGATCATGTTTTCGCAATCGAATAATGGAAAGGAGTGATTTTAGGATGTGGGAGACGTGGTATTTTTGTGCAGTGCCGGCTCCAGAAATTTTGGATAAGGTGTTCAACACTTACCTTAACTCTACTAACTAGTGTATAATGTATATACATACAAAACTTTCTTATATTAGTGTGAATAATGAGGCCAAATGACATGAAAATACATACGATGTCACAAATTTTTTTGGCAAATTCTATGTTATTGGGTCAAGTAAAATTAAATCGGGGAATAGATACACTAATATTTATGTGCCGCATAGGTTCGCACAGATATTTATTAGAGAGTTGATTGTTGCTCAGAGAGAAGTCATAGGACGATATCAGTACAATAAATACTTTTTTTTCTTGATTTTCTAATTTTTGTCGTAGAGAGCATGCACTTTGTTTTGAACTGGTCTATTACGGATTCTATTGTGAATTACCAAGACTGGTGAATGTTCATAGTATAAATGTTCAAACAAACCGATAAAAATTTATCACATGTAATATAAAAATATAAAGGGTTTTGCTAACGGGCGCACCATTGTGCCCGTTAAGGGTACAAAAAAGTACACTTATTGAGTCTCACTTGTACTTACACTTAAAAGTGTACTTTAAAGTACAAATGGAACCCACAAATGTACATTTTTGTACTCTTAACGGGCGCAACATTGCACCCGTTAGCATTTCCCGAATATAAAAGGCTTTAGAGTGTATATTGACCATTTACGAGAAGAGACTTTAGTTAGTAGTTGTTTACATAAAATTGATTTGTGGGCTGATTTGTTGAACTAGGTGTTCAAATTTTTTTTTAAGTAGGGTGCTCAAATATTTGTGAGTATGATAATGGCTATACTAAACTAAAAATAAAATTTGTACATGTATTTCTAAACAATTTTTTTTCTTTTCTTGAGGGTGTTCAAGTGACCACCCTTTGATAAGGGTGGAGCCGCCTCTGTTTTTGTGGGAAAAAAATAATCGAAAATTCTAGAAAATTAGGATTTTGGGTTTGGAAGTTTTTTTTTATAGACAAAACACATTTTTACAGAGTATTGATTGATGATTGAAAATCAGTGCTAATACAACCGACTAAAACAGAAATAACAGAAACCGAACTGTATCAAACTGAAACTGTAATAGAGTAAATTATTGAAGCCACCGACATCTTCGACTTAGCTCCAAAAGGTAATCCACCCGGCCCTTCCCCAACCTTATACAAGACAAGGAGAGCAGAAGATTAAGAAAGGGAGCCCGATAAAAAAATAAAAAAGAAAAAAGAAAAAGAAAGGGAGACAAAATCGAATTTTAAATCATTTTGTTCCCGAACTCGTTTTCGGCCCACTTTGCAGTATGTGATAGAGAGGTTGATACTCGTGTGGGGATATGAGACCAATATTTCTTATTTTGATGCAATTTGCTTTCAGGAAAAAACTTATGAAATCCATAGCAACAAGGACTCCCACAACATACAAAGGAAAATGAATTAACCACAAACTAAGAAAAGCAAAAACAAGGAGAAGTCTATGATACACCAAATAAGAGTGTTTGATATCGCAAACTTTGTCAAATGAAGAAAATGAAACACCAAAGGAGAGGCACTGTGGCCTAAAGGTGATCACAAATACTACTTAACCAATGCAGGGAAGCTGAATTAATCCGCCTCATGCTTGAAGATTATTGAACCACGAAATTTCTCTCTAGTAATTGTATCAACGCGGTCAATCATATCCTTTGTTAGGTAGTTTTTGTGATCTCCAACTTGCCCTTTTCTGAAGAACGAATTCAATGGCACAGGAAAGAAACTAATCACATCGGTTGACTTGTTCACGTGATGATTTTTCAGAGTCTCGATACTGCAACTCCTCACCACCTCCTCCACTTGCTCTTCATTCTCAAACGGACACTCCAAGAACTCAGCCAAACTCTTGACGTGAGTTTTTGGATCACTAGTCAATTCCTCATAAGTAATAAAAAAGAATTTCTTAGGTCTTTCCATGCTCACTTTGTGGTATCCCAACACATGGTCGTAATAAGGTCCAAAAGGAACGAACCCTTCACAAAACATGTCCACAGATTCATCTATTGACAATGGTGAACTCTTAGCCGTTTCCATTGTATTCAAAAAATGCCAACCGGACACAATAGTGTCTTTTGGATTTCTCGCAATGTAAACGAGGCGACAATCTGATGAGTTTACTGTTTTGCCAAATATTTGGTACGGAAGATGGGTGCTGAAGATCCTATTTGGTGACCAAGGGTCAAGAAGAGGATCAGAAATCGCATCTGGTCCGTAAACTTGTAGCTCAAGTTGCGGCACAAGTACTTGGGGATGGGTTCTAGTCAATTCATCTATTGCAGACCGGTTGAGAATGGAGTAGAGGATAGACTTGAGCCATGTGGTGCCCGTTTTAGGAAAAGAGGCTAAGATGACATCATTAGGAAGTGGTTTGAATTGTTCAAGTAGTTTTTTGGTTCCCTGGAGGAACGAGGGGGTGAACCAAAAGCCATTAAATTGGCACAGAAAGTCATCTGACTCATCTACAATCTGTTTTGCCTCTGGTATGGATGTATCTGGTTGAATCTCCATTCTTGAGGATGAAGGAATATTTGAAGCTACCAAAACTTTTTTGTTTGTGCTTGGTACTCCTATGGTGAAAAGGGGGCTTATTCTCCAATTGATGAAGAGGGATTTTGTAGGAAGACCAGTGGGCAAAATTGCTAGTGAAGAGGAGGCGGCGGCAAGATTAACGTGTTTTTTTTTTTTTGTCCTGTTTTGGAAAGGCAAGATTAACATGGTTTGTTAATAATAATACTGGGGACACACCTCTCCAACGCACCTAATGTGACATCCCGAAATTTTCTATTTAAAAAAAAAAAAATCTTACTGTTCATTTGTTTTGAAAATTATTCTAAATATAACTTACATTTATTTATATCTATAATGTAGACCTGACTTGAATTTGTATTTGAATAGGTTATATTATCGGTTGCTTATCTATTTATTTTTCTATGTGGGTTCGGGTTATAATTTAAAATTCGAAGTTGGGATAA
>JAXBDA010002813.1:0-39385 GCA_036023075.1 Gaultheria prostrata | reverse complement strand
GAAAAAGGAAAAGACAAACGGGAAGACTCAGAAAGATATGGTATCCTCTTTTTTGAAGGAGATTTTTACGGAACCATACAGGAACGGGGGAAGACGGGAAAAAAGAAAAAGACAAACGGGAACACTTGGAAAGATTCCTGCACATTAAAGGGATAGTGGGAAATCATTTTTAACAATTAACTGATGATGAAAACCAAAATGGTGTTAATTCAGTCCAAGATCAGCATTCTAAAGTTATCGTGCCACTTTTTGATCCCATTATATGTCACATACAAGCGGGGTGGAGCCAGGATTTTATGTTAGCGGGGTCAAAAGTTAGATCTATATGCAGATTATTTTTTGATTTTTTCTATTTGCCCATTCAAGAAGATAACAAAATTAAGAGGTAAATTATAAGGTAGATATACATTGATACATGTATTATTCCTTTATAATTGGTCCCAATGACTTGTTATATTTCAAAAATAATGTATGATAGCCTCATTCGTAATACTATCAAACTCTCGAAAAGAAGAGAAAACTTGAGATTTCTATGCATTTTAAGCGAGTTGAGGCAATTTATGAAATTTGTGAGGGGTCAAAATTGCAAAATTTAGCTCCAAACTATCAAAAATCCATGTGAAAAATTAAAGTGAGATCGAGGGGTCACTCTTGTCCCTTCATGGCTCCGCCCATGCATCCAAGTCGGTAAAAAAATCGTAGAAATAAACACGTACACAACAAACTAAAATTTAAATCCACAGAAAAGAGGGATTACATTATACGAAAACAAGTATTGCTGCATGTGAGGGAAAATATGGTGATTCTGTATGAACCCAAAATAGTTCACTATAGCCGTTCTTTGTACACCTTATAAGAAAAATTAAAATCACTCCCAAAATTGTTCCACCATTTACCATAGATTGGGCTGTGTGATTGAGGCCAACCGTAGTATTGTCTGAATTTCATTTTGTGTTTTTGGATATTGGATTGAAGACAGATTTGCTGGGGAATGAAATTGCAACAAAAATAGGAAAAGGTTGATTTGATTGGATATCTTTCCCATTTAGCAAAATCGCGATTTCGATTGGATACCTCATAACACTACATATATATTCGCGGTCACGTTTGAGGATATAGATCTCAAGACGTGAAATATTTGAAAACTACACTTAAGAGAGAGAAAGTATTAGGTGGCAGCGGTGCCTAACACCTCATAACACCACATATATATGCGCGGTCACATTTGAGAATATAGATCTCCAAAAAGATGTGGAATGTTTGAAAACTATACTTCGGCCGCGTTTTATTAAGTCAATTTATTTTTAAGCCAGCTTATCTCGAATCCCAAGAAAGGTCATTCTTTCATCATACATCAACAAAAAAAAGTCAATAAGCCACAGAAAATCCTTAGTGGAATGGTTGGTTCGTTAATTAGTCTCTCTATTGAGTGAGGTCTTGAGTTCGAGTTCTCATAGAAGAGGTGCTCGATTCCCGTTAGACATGTGTATGGTACACGTGGCTCCTGCTTCTTTTTTTGTTTTTTTGGGTACTTAACTCGCCTGCTTTATATATAGTCTTATATATAATGCCATCTGGCCTCTTTTTTTAAATTATCTTCTATAGTCAAACGAATACCAGTGGCGGACGCAGGAAATGCCAATTTTGTTTAATTTGCAGGGACCACTCTTCAGTAATATTACAAAAAAATTTAAAAGTACACTAAAAATAGGAAGAAAATTGGGGGGAGTGCAGGGGCCAAACACCCCTTCGCCCCCTCCCTATGTCCGCCCCTGACGAATACTATGTTTGTCTCTCTCGTTCGTGGCTGGGCAAGGAGAAAGTACATAGTACAACTGTGGCACTATCATCACGTGGTGTTTCAGATTCCTCCACCACCGCAGGTCAATGTTATTAATGCATACATGCTCTAAGGACACTAAATAATATGTGGAGAAACCTAAAACACGGTATGACGATGCTCCAAAGACACTAAATAATCTCGCGTAGGATTGAGTTCTCAACAATACTTTCACATAATCGCGATTTTGGATTCAGTTCTCAACTTTGATTTCAGACACATAAGAGCATCACCATCATGCTTAATAAATTAACTTTTGAGCAAATATAGAGAGCCAAATCCCCCAAAACCGCCTAAAATCAGTCTCACCAAATCATTCATCAAATTTGTTAAACTTCTAACTTTGCTACAGTACCGTTCCAATTTTGGTGCGGCACTGTTCACTCACCAAGATACTATTTACGCACTGTTCATGCACTATTCACTTTTTTTTTATTACTTTTGGGGAGTATGAGTAGAAAGAAATAATAGTTTAATATGATGAAGTTAGAATAAAGAGTCTGATTTTGTGAATTTTTTGAAAAGTGACTTGCTAATTTATAAAAGGTGCTTTTGAGGTTAAATTTGATATTTTTTTTTTTGTGAGGCTGATAAGGTACCCTAACAAGATTATGTTCTCAAAAGGTTAAATTCCATGGACGCCCCCTCATCTATTCCATTTTTCCTAAGACACCCCCAAACCTTTAAAAACATCCGAGAACTCATCTAATCTCGTTAGCCACCATCACCCCTTCTGTCAAAGGGCCGTTAAGTATCAAGGACAAAAACTATGATTTGGACGAAAACACCCCTTTTCTCTATCTCCTCAAACCCCTTCTATACGACTAGCAAAATCTATGCATGAGCCCTAATTAGAATTACCAGAAGCAGTTAAAAAAAAATTAGAATTACAAGAAGAGAGTCGATACAGAGTGCGTGTGTGTTTTTTGGTTGAGTGATGGGTCAAGAGAAGCCCGGCATAGGTGGCGGCGGCTCGAGAAGAGGATCCCCCATTAGCGTCCCTCGCGGCCACCAGATCCGCAAAACGTTCAACAGCATCAAGACCACCATCCTCTGAGCTTCATCACCATCATCGACCTTCGCGGCTACATCGGCGTAAACCTCGGCCTCACCTCCGACTCTGACGCAATTCGCCAGAACCTCCTCGACGAAACCAACCGCCTCCTCGCCTAACTCTGATCCGACGATGACGCTCCAACTGTGATATTGATCACTGGCTCGATCGAAACCCGAGTCTTAATGAAGAGCTAAATGGGTATTTTGATAAAGAACAAGATTGATTACTGGGTATTTTTATAGTGATGCCTTTTTCACCGACATGGCGTTCGACTCACCGCTCGGGTATTTTGATAATGATGACAAATCTCTTGTTGCTTGGAATACTATTGGATCTGCGTATGGAAGAGAAGAGATGGACAAGAGGGCTGTTATTTACTTAGAAAAATCTTACAAGGGCAAATTTGTCATTTTCCTACTTCCGTTTACGGAGTAAGGGTTTTTTCAATTTCGAATAGATGAGGTGGTGTTCTTGGAGTCTTGGACGCTTTTAAAGGTTAAAAGGTATCCTAGGAAAAATGGAACAGATGAAGGGAAGTCCATGAAATTTAACCTTCTTAAAATGTGACATCGCAATTTTTGATTGAGTTCTTAACTTTGATATCAGATACATAACAAGATTGTGATCTCAGAATGAATCCAGTGTCTAATGGCTTCCTGGAAGCGACGGTATTGGTGCTTTCGCTTGAAGCAGATACGGTTCTTCCAAAACCCAGTCTCGAGTTGACTAGGTCTCTGTACTTGTTACTTGTCTTTTATTAAGAGTGCATTATGTTTCTAGTTAAAAAAAAGAAGGAAGAAAAAAAGGGAATGAATCACATTTTAACTGTGTTTTTTTTTTTTTGGGAAAAAAGCTGAGGATGTTATTAAGAGGAATCTGGTCCTAAGATCTAACATCAACAAGGGCAAGAATAGCTAAGTGATGGGGGACATGACCTAATAGGGATTGCTTAGCCAACAAATGGGCTACCCTTTTGAAAGAACGTTTAACATATTTAAAAATACAAGAGGAAAATATCGGAAGAAGCTCTAGACAATCTGAGAGAATAGAGCTACAATCGGAGAAGATTTCCCTGCTTGAGTAAGAACTTGAACAATCTGAATTGAGTCACCTTCAACAATAATAGTTTTAGAAAACACTTTGTTTGAAGCAAGAACCAAAGCTTCACGAAAGCCCAACGCTTCGGCTGATCTCGGGGACAACGAACTAGGGAATGGAATTGATGCCATTCCTAGAATCTGACCCACATGATCACAAGCTACGATGCCAACCCCCACTAGACCACTGCTTCTAACATTGAGTTTAATGACACAAATAGGAGGCGAATACCACATTTTAACTGTTCAATATTGCTGGGAAACGAACCATCAGTAACATGCTATAGAAGTCGAAGAAATTATTCTGTAAATATTATTTGGATGACACATCGAAAACAGTGTACATTTTGTTAGCAAGGCACAAAGGTAAATAGGAAATATTGATGTAAGGGGTTCGGAAACGGATAGGGCATATGAAGGCTTCAATGAAAATGAAGATGTACCTTTAATTTGGCGTTGCTTACATGGGATTGTACCGGTTAATATGGCCTTGGTTCATAAGAAGATTCCTTTGGACCCGATTTGTTCTATTGGTGGATTAGCAGAAGAAATGCCTTCTCATATGTTCTTTAATTGTGATAGAACTACAAAAGTTTGGTTGTTATCACCCTTTAGATATCATCCAGAAGTTACTGGCTCTTCACATTTGAGGGACCTATAGAAGGAGTTGGGGAATACATCTAGTAGTGAGGCACAAATGGAAGCGGGACTTTTCGCAATAATTGGTTGGCATATTTGGATTGCGAGGAATACTTGGATTTTCAAGCAACAATGGATGGTGGAAACAGAAATTCTGGAGCGAGCATTGGAAGAACACCAAACATTTCTACATGCGATACGAAAAGAGCGGAATGGTGACCGAAGGTCTATTGAAGATGAGGTTCAACGATGGCAGCCACCTGAGAATGGAATGTTAAAAATTAATGTTGATGGTGCATTTGATGCGGCCAAACGAAGTGGGGGAGTGGGCGTTGTGGTGCGAGATCAGCTTGGTAATGTTATGGGTGCTGCTGCCCTACCAAATTACATGTAGTTTGTCTGCTGAAATGATTGAAACTGAACGTATTCGTTTTGCTTTGGGTTCTGAACTTTGCTCGTGGGATAGAAGCTATATATGTAGTGGAAGGGGATGCTGAGACAATGATTAAGATGCTTCATGGCCATTATCCCGTCAAGGCTTGCCTGGATGTCATCATATGCACGTTTGTTAGCTAGTAATAAATTTATTTTCTGTTCTTTTAATTTTGTTACGCGTAACTGTAATAGGGTAGTTATTGTGATAGCCAAATTTTCCCCATCTCTGGACGACCCTATAATCTGGCAGGTGAGTGTTCCAAACTGAATTTGTAGGGAAGTGCTTCTTGATGTTTCTTCTATGACGTTAAGTTAAATAAAATTCTTCACTGATTGACAAAAAAAAAATGAAAATATTTTCTCACCCCTCCAATTTCCTCATTCAAAAACTGGAAATAAGTTCCACAAACTAAATATTCGAATCTGGTTAATCAAATAAGCCCTTCAAAGCTGATTATTTTTGCCTCTTAATGGTCTTCCTGCTTAAAAAATGTGCAAATTAACAACTTTGAAGTTTTCACAATGTTGACTCTCATAATTGAAATTCGCAAAACGGCCAGAAACCAGTCTATTTTACTGTACTAAAATTCCTAACCATGCATGTTCACGTTAACCTTTTTTTTTCCACCAAGTGGCCATTTTCCAAGGACAAGGTCCAAGAACAAGTCATCCGAAAATACTCCCACTCCACCCATGCCTCCGATATCCTTCTCATCCTTGGGAAATTCAACTACAACAGCTTCTGTGGTTGTCATCAGTGACGAGACACTGCAAACATCGTAACGGGAATCATAAGACATCAGATGTACAACCAGACCGTAAACATTCACACCCAAATAGGAGTTCGTTCAGTTTTCCTTGCCGCATCAACCAATTATTACTTTCAATGGGTCTGATAATTCCGGCCTTAACCATATCTACATATTCACCTGGTCGTGCGGCAAAACGAAGAAGAGAACATCCCATTTTAGTACAAACCATTGTTGCAACAAAAAAAAAAAAAACAAAAAAACATTTTGTCAACTTTAAACAAACGCAATGCCCCTTTTGGTTTCGGTTATCTATTCGATAAAGAAAATCTAGCTTGAGAAAAGCAATCCAAAACAAGTGTTTGCGTTATCAGAATTGACAATTTTGGATTTTGATTTTAGAATCAGCTTTTAATTAACAATCAAAAATTTCTCCCCAAAAAAAACTCCCAAGAAACCGGTTACCATTTAGAGCTTTTTTTTCTTTTGTGAAAACGTAGTCGTCAAGGACCTAAGTAGTGTTCTCAACCACCATTAAGTTTTCAGTTTGCAACTGTTTAAGCATGTGATTTCCACAAAAAGCTACAATGTGTTTTACAAAACAGGGCAATATGAAAGAGTCTACAGACCTTTGGCTGCATCATACCCAAGATCGGGGTCATTTTGCTCCAAAAGCTTGCCAACAACAACAGCCCCCTCAACTGCAACATTACAAGCGATTGTGTAAACGAGTGCCCTCATTTGAAAGTTCCGCAAAGATAACTCATGAGCAAATAAAAGGTATAAAAGATCCAATGTGAACCAACTCTAACATCTCCGAATAGAGGTCTGCACTAAACACTACTGAAGCCATATAACTTTACACTAGAACACTATCAATTCTAACGAAATGGCTTTGAGGATTACATACGAAGCAAAATGACCACGTGGTAACATATAGCAATTTGTAATCAATCGGATTTCCAACAAATAGAAGTGGATTCACTTTGTGAAACATCATATCCTGTGTGTAAGATTAATAAAAAAAGGTTACCTGGTAGTCTGGTACAATTCCTTCTTTAACCACCGCCTTGGTGGCATTCAGAGCATTTGTCACTCTATCTTTCTTCTCATTAACTTCAGTTTCACTTGCTCCTCCAATCAAGCAAAAGGGTTTAATCGTGTTCAGCATTTGTACTGCTTCGGATAAAATGAGAATGGCAAATGCAATATGGTATTTAGTAAGGGGCATAATTTAGAAACTACATACCTTTAATACAGCAGGACTGCCAGAAAGCTTATCTAATCTCTCTTGCAATTTCTCTCTCTGTTACTCAGAAGTACTGCTAGATTGAATTGCCGCCATAATCTGTAATTGTAAATGGTAGGTAGCATACATCAGTTAGGATCCAACGAAATTGCAACAGGTTCTTCTTCCTGCTTGCTTCTTAGTTATCGAGTGGTCGATCTATTCACCCATTAGCTCAAACAAAGTGCAAAAAGAAAAAGGGGGCTTAACGATGCTTAAAGAGGAAGCAACAATACCTGTTCACATCTTTCCTCAATGGCTTTATTGTCACCAGCACCAT
Source organism: Gaultheria prostrata (assembly GCA_036023075.1). Lineage (NCBI taxonomy): Eukaryota > Viridiplantae > Streptophyta > Magnoliopsida > Ericales > Ericaceae > Gaultheria > Gaultheria prostrata. Next base: position 32,000 of record JAXBDA010002813.1, on the reverse strand, counting down.
CGAGAATAATTGTCTCGTCCTTGGATGCTGTGGCCTAACATGAAAACCCTGTTAATCTCGGAAAAAAGTTATATTGAACCTTCATTACCATAGCCCCTCGGCCCTCGCAATAAATTAACTCGTTATAGCATCTCCAAGGGTTTTATACACACATGCTACTTGGCTAGCTGTTGCTGTACCAACGCAATGGATAGTGCTAAACTCCTATAGTATTAATGAATCTCCCAAATTGCAATATTATAGAAATGTTGTTCCAATGTTACTACTTACTTAGTCTATTCTTCTTCCAAAGAAAACTCAGCATTTTTGGGCCCATCAAGAGAGAGAGACAGAGAGAGTCGTCCAAAAATTCACTGCTAGGTACACCTTGTGACATATTTGGTACCTAAGTTTAGCTCTTGGCAAACGGCAAACATAGCACTCAAAACAGCATACCATTAGAGTACTAAATGTTGAACCTTCGTGGTAGACGTAGCAATAGCAGGCCAAATAGAAAATCATTTGGGAAGCTTTTAACCCAAGAACACAGACACGAGAGAATTTGATTTTTAGGGGAAAAAAAGTGCCAATAAAATTTCAAATGGCAAAAGATGCAACCCAAAATGGTAGAACAACTTTACCTTTTTGCAAATTCATACCTAGCTCTTCAGTAATAAGCTACAAGACATAATACAAATAAATAAGTCCAATGTCATGCAATGTGCACAGCTTAAATATGATAAAAGACGTACCTCGCCTCCTGTCAGGATAGAAAGATCCTCCAGAATGGCCTTCCTGTTCTCTCTGAACCCAGGGGCCGGCCTTTATAGCACAAACCTATAGAGGAAAATTGAAAGAAATTATGGAGAAGCTATAATTGAACAATTTTAATCATATCATCCCTCATCCCTTTTTGTTTGTCCACTCTCAACCTCAAAACATACAATCAAGACCGTTTGGTTTGAATACAAGAGCATTAAATGCATTGTCCCCTTAAAAAGTTGAAAATCCCAAAATGGACAAACAGAATGGGCCGGATGGAGTTTTCAACTCCCTTAGTAAGGAATACATGCTTCTCGTTTCCAAAACCAATGTTATCTTTCGCCTTTCGCCTTCCTATTTTTTGAAATTGAGCATAATATACCTACAATGTCCACCAATTAATTGTTGCAAGATATATGGCAAGAAACCTTGATTCCAACCCGGAGTTTATTTAAAATAAGAGTTGCCAGTGCCTCACTTTCCACGTCTTCTGCAACAATCAACAGCGGCCTTTCCCTCCAAATACAAATGATATATCTTGTCAATGGAAGAATTCCATGTCATAAACAAATGTGGAAACATGCAAGTGTTACTAGTGGTGAGTAGGAAATATTTTCAGCAAAGAGCTGATTACCTTTAATGCCAACTCAAGAACTCTCACAACCGCATTTATACTCGAGATTTTCTTCTCATATATAAGAATAAGAGGGTCTCCTAATTCCTATCAGCAAAGATGAAAACCGTTTACATGGAGTAAATATCAAATTAGCTAGTGTACTTACACAATTTGTGCACCAATAAGAAGAAACTATTGTGATCACCATTTGTCATAGAATACGAGGGCTTACACATTTCTGGTTCTTCGGATTGGTAATGAAATATGGGGATACGAGCCCCTATCCAAATTCATCTCCCTTAATAACTTCCAACTCATTGTACAATGTCTTACCATCCTACAAGGGTTCAACATAGAGAGTGGACATATACAACCTGAAAATAAGACTTGGAATGAGACAAAGAATAAGCAACCCCTAACCCGGGCCAAAGTATGGCATAGCATGATTACATGAATTAGAATAACATGATAGGACAGAGATATCTACAACAAGCGGTAATCGTGATGACCATATCTACATATTCAACTCAATGTGCAGGAAAAAGCGGAAGAGAACATCCCATTTTAGTACAAAACGTTGTTACCAAAAAAAAAAAAAAAGAAGAAGAACATTTAGGCAACTAAATATTTCACTTGCACTGCAAACCGAAACTTATGTAAAATTCAATTTTACCATGTTTACTGTTTCGTGTTTACTTTGAACCACGAGTTGTTGTGATGGATCATATTTAACACATTGACTTGGTTTTTATTAGATTTACCATGTTTACTGGAATGTAATCATTTTGACAATAAACATGAGTGATGGATCACATTCATCCTCTTTAACATCTTTTATTCGAAAGACCTACCATTTAATATCCACTTTTACCATGTTCAACGTTTTAAATATATTTTTACCATGTAAGATCCAATTTTAACGAAATGGTAGAACTAGACCTCTACAAATTTGTAAATGGATTACGGTAAAAAAATTGAACTTTGTAATCACAGTAATCATGGTAAAAAGTTGAACTCTGTAATCATAGTAATCATCGTTCACCCTGAAGTCATGTACAAAAATACATCTCCCTACCATTAAACATGGTAAATTCAATTGAACATAAGTTTGTATATGAATCACAGTAGAAAATTGATCTCCATAAATTTGAGCATTGATTTTGGTAAAAAATTCAACTCTGTATCACTGTAATCATGGTAAAAACTTGAACTCAGTAATCACATTAATCATAGGACAATTCGTCACCTAATGTAGTACCCAACTTTAGGACCCCAAAGTTTAGTTTTACATCCCAAATTTTTTTGCCTTATATAGTACCCAATTTTAGGACTTAGGACGTCGAATTTTAATTTTACATCCAAAATTCTTTGCCTTATAAAGTACCAATTTTAGAACCTCGAAATTTAATTTTTACACCCTAAAATTCTTTGCCCTATATGATACCCAACTAATAAGGAAATTTAGTCAATTGGCACTTTGGGGTTTATTCAAATTTAGGGATAAAAAGATAACCGTTCAAAATGATGGGGAAAAAAATCTACGGCGCCCTATGAAAAAGAACCAATATTTAAAAACAAAGTAAAGCAATTTCCAACAAGACGCAAAAAAAATAATAATAATAAAATAAAAAATAAAAAAACCTTGATTCCAGCACGGAGTTTATTTAGAAGAAGAGTTGCCAGTGCCTCACTCTCCACATCTTCTGCAACAATTAACAATGGCCTCTGTCTCTGAACACAAACAATCAACAACCAAAAATGACGTATCTGGTCAGTGGAAGAATTGCATGGCATAAAACTTCACTGATGAAGTGGAAGAAATATTTTCAGTAAAGAACTGATTACCTTCAATGTCAACTCAAGTACTCTCAACACACCAACTGTTCGATTAAATGACGATACCAACCACCAACTGTTCGATAAAATTCATAAGCCAACTTTTTGAATCCCTAAGCTTTTAGAGAGCCCAAGAACATACTCTTGCGGAGCCTCGTGAATTACTTAGTCTCCACATGTAGGCTTACCACAAAAATGTTAGCTTTTAGCCTAGGTTGAGCAGAAACTAGGCTTTGTTCAATTGGAAAGTATTGGAATTCGTCACAAACTCATTGGAGAAGGTTTTTTAAGATATTGGTTTTCCATTTTCTTTTTCAAAAAAATAGACGGAGTTTCTAGTAGCCTATTAGAAATCTACGATATGTACCTTACAATTCGTATAGCATCTTTAGAAAAACGATATGTATCTAATCAGGTTGGGGAATGGTGCTGTCCCTTGGACTGCATGCATGCTGACCCCATCCAAGTTGTCCGTGTTCGGCGATCAACGGCTCAGATCTATTTGGATCTAAACAGATCTACACCGTCCATTACCGAACTAATCTGGGCCGTTGATCGCTGAGCACAGACGGCTCAGATGAGGTCAGCATGCCCCCCCCCCGCGTCTGTATGCACAAAAATCCTATCATACATTAGCATACATATATATATATATATGTGGGTATCCCAATTCGGTATGTAATCCACGATCACATATCAAGAAAATGTCGAATCTAATGTTAAGAAGCGGAACCCCAATGATATATTAGACAAAGTGGTTTAATCTACTCCAATTATGGCTTACATTTAAATCATTTGAAAGAATTTCAACCTCAATGTAGCACTTGAATAGAAGACAGCACCATGCTTCGATTTTTGTTTGCCTCAATGTGATAGACTCCAAATAAAGACTTTAAATTTTGCATCTTAAAAACTTTTTCTTACATACATGCATAATTCAATGGTGTTATAGGATATAACTACTTTTTAATTATATATTGGTTTCGGTAAATGTATCTAACGATACGTGATACATATCACGATATGATTTATAAAATAAAAAATATTACACGATACATATCCCAATTTGAAAACATAGCCTACTACAACAGTCCATACTAAATTAAATTAAATTATTAATCATCTACGACCAGAAACCACATATACAATCAGACAAAAATGCTAAGTGACCAGACCATGAGTAATAGAAATACAAAACTGCGATATGAAAAACATGAATCACTTCTTGTACCAATAAAGTGAGCGCGCAAGAACAAAAGCGCCAGGAAGATCTCCCTTGTGCACTCTAGAAACCTGACAACACTGCTAAAACCTGCATATCCTTAACACCTGGCCCTTTTATGGGCAGAACCTTCAGCCTAGATGGGAGCACAAGCGCAAAAGTAGTGCTCAATAAATTGGAACCCACAATTCCATTGCCAACAACTGCAAAATAAATTTCCGCACTGAAATGAAGTTAGAAATTTGGCAAGAGAGAGAATATATGAAAATAACTTCACGAAAGCTCATAGCACAAAGATGAGGAAAACAAAGTGATAGAATGAATGTTGCTTGCTTACTTAAGTTTTTCGGCCCTTTCTTTTTTGCTTCTTCTGAAACTTCTTCCCCCTCCCAAAGGTCTCGACAAACCATTCATGATACCTTCTGGTTAGAGTTGTCCCAATAGCCAACCCAACTACTAGCCCACTTCCATATCCCAAGGCTATGACCATCCAATAAATACCTCTCGAAAACTCATAATCGTGACCTTGATACATAGGCGGAGGTGGTGGTGAGGTCATTGAATCTTTGCATAACTTCGACAATGGGACACCACACAATCCTGAATTCCCTTCATATGAACTATTTTCAAATGTATCAAATTGTTTCCCTCGAGGTATAGGACCAGTGAGTCGATTATGAGAAACATTTAAGATCGAAACGAAAGTGAGTTGGGTTAGCTGCCCGAGGATCTGTTCGGAGAGTAGGTTTTGGGATAGGTCCAACGACTCCAATTTTGTCAATTTTGCCAACGATGATGGGGTAGTGCCATTAAGTTTGTTGTTTGAAATGTTCAGCAATTCAAGCCCAGTGAGACATCCAAAGGATTCTGGGATGAGTAATCATAAGTTAGCTCCTGTGACCAGTATCGTGCCTCATGAGTTGTGGGACCGGCACGTATGTGGTATTGAATTGTTTGATTTTCATGCATATATGTCAAATTCTCTTTGTTGATCATTTTCATTCCATTCCAGTTACGGATGTAATCTGTGGGCAAATTACCTGAAAAGTCATTGCAAGAGAGATCGATTATCCGCAACTTTGGAAACATTGAATTGTTTTTGGGATTTCCAATATCACCATGGAATTTGTTTGATCCCAATATAATAAGCTCTAACATAGGAAGAGCTCCCAACCAAGAGGGGAAAGTATCCTCAATCTGATTATTTTGAAGAACGAGACACTCCAGCATTGAGCAATTTGCCAATGATCTTGGCACCGGCCCATGTAGTTGATTTCGACCTAAATCAATCATCACCAATTGGCATTTCATTGGGGATGTTGAAGGAATATTTCCATGGAAACTATTGCCACTTAGATTTAACAAGACAAGATTCTCACTAGAATTGGCCAAACATGGAGGTATTATGCCATTTAAATTGTTGTTGGAAAAATCAAGCTCGCGCAGTGAATACATGTGGCACATTGACGATGGAATTGCTCCCGTCAATGCATTATTTTGGGTTGTATAAATAACAGTGCTTGGTGGTGGAATGGGAAGCGATCCTTGAAGCTTGTTAGAGCTGAGGTCGAGATATTTTAGAAAATGCCATGGGATGACAGCCGACTGTTGCTCGAAGCCTGTCAGAAAGTTCTGGTGAAAGTCGACAATTTCCATTGTTTCTTTACTTGAGTTCCACACCCATGTTGGTATTTTTCCTTGAATTTTGTTTTTCTGAATACCTAACATTTGCAATTCATCTTGAAATCGTAGAATGCTAGGGAACTTGACTAAGTTGCATGACGCCAAAGCTAGAATATTAAGCTTTGGAAAAGTACCATTGGTACTATTTTTGTCGAGCACTGTTAGTTTGTTTCCCTCTAATACCAATATGACCAGGTTTGGGGGTTCCATGAACATATCCAGCTCCACTATACCTGTGAAGCTATTAAACCTAAGATTGAAACAATCCAAACGCTTGAGTTGAGTGATAGAACTAGGAATCGTGCCATGAAAGTTATTCGCGGAAAGAACTACACGTGTTAATTGGGTGAGGTTCATGAACCAAGATGGGATTGTACCTACCAGGTTGTTTTCCCTAATATCTATCTATATAGGAAAGCTGGGTCAGGTTTGCAAGAGACAGTAAGATCTCGCCTTGTAAATTCATTCTGGATGCATCCAAGTGAGTCAGTTTGAGTAGCTTCCCTAGCGGGAAAGGAAGTGGTCCTGCGTCAAAGTTGTTAACGCCAAGTGCAAACTCAGTTAGTTGTGATAGGTTTGCCAACGACAAAGGAATCTGGCCACTAAACTTGCAAATTGAAAGATCTAGGACAGTGAGCTCGGTTAGATTGCCAAGTGAAGATGGAAGTGTCCCAGATAAACAAGTTTGACTCACATCCAAAGAATTTAAGGATTCAAGCCTACCAATTGAATCTGGAAGCTTACCGTAGAAGCCTGTAAGATGGAAATTTAATGCCTTAAGCAAACTGTTGCTTTGAAATTCAGGCAGAGATCCAGTGAGATTTTCATTCGAACCTACATTAAGAATCTGCAGTTTTGGTAAACGGAAAATGTCCATCGGAAATTCACCGTACAATGAACATCTTTCAAGATGAAGAGTTGTCAGAGAGGAGATGTTTGACAAAACACTTGGCACTGAAGAAGATATGTTCACCGCAGAGAGGTCAAGTACTTTCAAGTTGGTTAAGTTTTGAATTAGGTCTCTTAGAATGGGTTTTTTGAGTTTCAAAAAACTTTCAGAAAACAAATCAATCTTTGTAGACAGATCGAGAATAACCAATTTGGAAAGAGATGCGATTTCTGAAGGAATTTGACCAAAAAATCCGGAGTTGGAAAGATTGAGGCTTGTCAGCCTCAAAAGATGTCCAATTCTGGATGGAATTTCCGAGAAATTAAACTCATTGTTGGCAAGGTTTAGGCTACGAAGGTGGACAAGGGTGAATAGGCTGCTATTGGAGTTGATGGAACCATAGAGAAAGCTACTACTGAGGTCAAGGCCGATCACATGACCGGTGTTGTGGTCACACTCAACACCATCCCATGAGCAGCAACCATCGCTCTTTCCACCAAGTAGCTTCCATGATTCGAGTTTTGGATAAGCAGAAGGGCCAACAGAAGCAAACTTGTCAATGACGAAATTATGCTTGAACTGCAGCAAGGCTTTGCTCTCATTTTCATGGCATGATGACTGCGTAGAAGAAGAACAGGAAGTTAATATGATAAGATTAAAGGAACACAAGATTAGGCATATGCGAAGATACAGAAACGAATCCATGATTTATGTATATAGCCAATGCTTGTTACCAAATCTTGGATGAGAAAGCTTGATGCCTGTGATCCTCTTTTATAGTTGGGTTTTGGGACTCGTCTGCCTTGATAGCTCGTACAATGAAAAAGTCCACAGAAAGGAGTGGACCCCTTCAGTTTTTATCCTTGGTGTAAGTCCAAATCCCTTTGTAAGTCAAGTCCGGTCCATCACGGTCCAAGTCCTCTTACTCCAACGGGGAAGATCTGAGGTTCGAGTCTATGGAGAGACGTCAAACTGTTAACTCACTAATTTCATTCTAGCCCCCACTGATGTATAGAATATTAGCAGCAACAACAACAATAACAACAACAACAACAACAACAAGAGTCCCATCCATCATGGTCCATGTCCCCTCACTGCAGTTCTAAGTCACATAATCTTCCGGTATGATTCTTTCACGTCCTTGCATGCATATGCCCATTATGTGACTTCTGTGGTTTGCTCTCTTAATTTGTTTGGGCTTTGTTAATGTCACTTTCGAGTCTGTATTGTATGAATTTGGCTTAATTAAATCTCAAACATGAAGTATCAGTATTTGTGCACAAAGATATCCTTTACCTGTGGATTGATTTTCCTTTGGTAGTATCACAAAGCAGTTACTATCTGCAGAGCTGAAATTTTTATGGGCCATTTTCCATAGATGAACCAGTACTAGTAGGTACTCTAAGAAGCATAAAGACTAGTTCTAACTCCATGGAATTTCCTTCAAAGATTTTTACTATATCTGATTTTAAATTCATCGACCTTTTAGAAATGTAACATGATTTATTTGGACGAAAAGACGACATAGTGCGGTGTTGATATTTCTAGTCAAATGCAAGACATGTTTTTCCAAAATGTTAAACCTTGCAATTTGCAATAATCATACAGTTTAGATAAATGTGTTTCAATCTTGTGCGTCAGTTTAAATTTTTTCAAGATAAATATTTTGATGGGATCATGTGTTAATTGATATTCGATCAATATGAGTTTTGGCATCGTTGTTGTTCTTGACAAGGTGTAATAAGTGAACAGTTCCAATCATAAAATTGGATTCAGGACAGATTCACAAACGAGGTCTACAGCGCCGTGAGAGGATATGTTCCCTTTTCCGAATGGTAACTCATGCATTCCTTTTTTGTAAGCACTCGACAAATGTTATTGTCACCAAAATATCTTAACTAACGGGCCAAACGGGCAAAAAGACATACCCGCCCTGCAAAATAGGCAACTATAATCGTCACCCCAAGTTAGAAGCTACTGAACAGTAATTTGGACTCAATTTAGGAATTTGGACTCAATTTTGTGTTAGACGTGTTGAGAGAAGTAAAAAATATCAGAGATTGCAATGACTAACTATGCTTTTTAAATAACTTGAGCAGTTGGCCTCGTGGTTGTATAGCAATACTAAAATACTATGAGGTTGTGGGTTCAAATTCAATGAAGAGAGTAGCTTGATATCCAACCAGGCCATAACACTGGCAAAAACAATGGTGGTTGTGTAGCAATACTAAAATACTAAGTAAAAGCCCAAGGCTTCTAGATGAGTCCAACGAGTTGAGCAGTAAAATTGGTAATTTGGTTTTCAAAATTGGATCGTTACATCAATTCTATAATCTCCTTTACTATCTTTTTTTTTTTTTTGGAACAGCCAAGAAATTTATTAAGCATAATAAGCAGAGCCGGCTTAAGGGCAAAGCCTAAGAAGCCTGGGTTTCAAGCCCACAAAAAATATTTAAAATGGGAGCCTCCAATTTTTTAATACCCTTATATATGTATATTAGGCCTGGATGGTGTTTGTCTAAGTCTTCTATACAAAAATGATGGATTTTAAAGTATTATAATGATTTTTTATTTTTGCATAAGTATACGTTTACATTTTTCAATGGTAAATTTTTTCCAATGGTTTTCATAAAGACTCTTTATTGATCAACCTTTGTTTGCAAAACGCAGAGTGGGCCTCAATTAATCAGTTCGCTTCTGGCTCCCCAAATCTTTGAGCCGGCTCTGATAATAAGCAATTAAAATCATTTAAGGGGACTAAGATTAGGCATCACAACGCACACAGAGCGTACCAACTATGTTGGCATCCAAACAAGCGACAATCATATGCCATCCGGGCCCGAGGATAGTCACCTTTACTATCTGACAATAGCCATGGTTCAGTGGTTTACTTTGCAAGATTTACCAACTAATATTTATCAAACCATCATAATGAATGAATGACACCAACCAGAAGAAGGAAAATGATTGGTAACAAATGCCATCAGAATGAAGGAAAATGTGTGCCGTGTCCTTGAGGAAAATTGTGTTGCGTTCTTTTCCAGTGGTCAATCTCTAGCTTGACTAGTTGAAGACTTGCGTTCTTTTCCACAGAATCGACACACCAATCTCTTTTTGTTTTTGGTTTTTTTAGTCAAGCACATTACAAAGAAATCAACCAAACCTTTCCCTGGAAACTGGTGTTGGTTCGAATTTTCTCTTTCCACATGATATTGATTTCTGTGCCGAAGACCAAAGATGTGGTATCCGATTTCCGTGGCGAATACCATAGATGTGGTATCCTCTCTTTTGAAGGAGATTTGTACTGAACCAAGCAGGGAGCGGGGGAAGACGGGGAAAAAGGAAAAGATGGGAAGACTCGGAGAGTGTTTCTCTAAATTAACTTGTTTGGGATTGTCCTTGTTGTACTTTGTTAGTGAATTTATAGGCAGTTATGCTAAAATTCTATCTATATCAGATTAAATTGTACATACTCAAAAAGTAGTTTTAGGCTCTCTTTGTTTTCCTTTTCGGAAGTGACAGAAAAGAGGAAAAAAGTTTTTAAAAAAAATGCAGAGTTGTAATTTATATGGTCCATTTTACATAGATGAACAAGTACTACTAGGTTTTCTAAGAAGCATAAACACTAGTTTCCTGTGAAGATAAGTAATTTTTGGAAACGATATGTTCCTTGCCCAAATGGTAACTCGTGCTTTTTTTTTTTTTCGGTAGATGATAAGATGTTAATATGTTAGTTAAGCTAGATTATTATAAGAAATATCTATGATGTTCCATCAGATCGAACACAAAACCTCCCACCAAACTAAGTACGAGAACTGAGCTAGAAGCCCAGGTCGTAACTTGTGCATTCATTAATCATGCAATACACAGTAATTTTGAACCAGTTAGGAAAAGTTGACTAAGCACTTCACAAATATTCTTTGCACTCAAATATCTTTAACTAACGGGCCAAACAGGCAAAACCCGCCCTAGAATAGAGGCAAGTATGATCGTTACCCTTAGAAGCTACAAAACAGTGATTTAGACTCAATTTAGGGACGGAGCCAAGATCTTTCGTGTTAGATGGGTCGAAACTTGAGAGAAGTAAAAAATATCAGGTATTACAATGACTAACTCGATCTGCTTTTAAATAACATTGGCCTTGTGGTTGTGTAGTCCCATAAGCACCTGAACTTCAATAAACATCTATTAGACCCTTAACCTTGTCACTCCGACATCCATTTGCCGTCCAATACTTAACGGAGCTCCCCAAAAGGACGTTGTTTCGGAGGTTATTCATGGACTTTCAAATCCGTTTGTTACACGTCGTCTTATGGGGCCAACATGGGGTCCCACACAAACGATCTGAAACGTTCAATAATTTTAAAATAATTATTCGAGTGGTCTTGAAAAAAATCAGACCCATCGGATATTTATAGGTAGTGATCTAATATTTTAATTTTTCATTCAGAATTAGGACTCCATAATCTGAAAGAATTTCGAAAAATATTATATCGGTATCACCTTAATCTGAACCGTAGATATCGTAGCTTTTGTTGAGGAGAGCATTCACTAAAACATTATCTTGATCAGACATTGATAGGTATAAATACAGTTCATAATTTTTGCATTTTCATATCTTTCAATCGCCGATCAAGATTTTTTTTACCAAATGCTCTTCTCAACAAGTGCTACGATATCTATGGTTCAGATCAAAGGGATACCAAACGCTCAATTGTATAACTTTTTTCAAAATTCTTCCAGATTATAGGGTCCTGATTCTGAAGAAAAATTAAAGTAATTAGATCAATTATTTATAAATATTTGATTCGAGGGGCCCATTTTTTACAAGACCACTCGATTAATTATTTTAAAATTATTAAACGGTTCAGATCGTTCGTGTGAGACCCTGAAGTTGGCCCATAAGACGACATGTGAACATAATTGGAAGTCCATGTGACTAATCCCCAAAACGACGTCATTTTGGGGGGCTTCATTAAGTATTGGACAACCAATTGGACGTAGGAGGGAATTGATGACGGAGTGACAAGGTCAGGGGTCTAATTGATGTTTATTGAAGTTCAGGTGCTATGGGACATTGAGTGCAAAGGTCATGGGTTTTTATGAAATTTTCCCAATTAATTTTGTGAATTCAAATGCAAATAAAGATGAGCTTAATGCAGAGACGGAGGCATGATTTTACCTATGTAGTGGCGAAAATATGTATTTAGAAAATAAAACGACAAACTGCATTATGATTATTTATCCCCTCTTCGAACTATACTATCATAAAAACTTTAATCAACGATGTTTCTCATATGCACATAAAGTACCAAAAAAGAGTAATTTCGGTTTAATCTATCAACCAAACTGAGGATGAAAGATTAAAAAAATCTAGTGGTGGCAAGTCTAAAAAAATCTAGTGGTGGCGAGTCTATATAATTCAGAGATAAAAATTTATTTTCTATATAATAATTATATTTTTTGAAAACCTTGTGGTGGCGGCCGCCACCACTTGTCCCTTGACTGGCTGACTCCATCCTTTGCTTAATGTCTATTGTGATTCAGAACCGGGCAATAACTCTGGCAAAAACAATGGTGATAATTGAATCGGTATGTCATTGACACGCAGGGGCCAGGAGTAAAAAAAGCACGACAAAGCAAATTATCTACCTAAATGAAAAGATCAACTACAACTCTTAAAGTAATAGCCTAAGGCTTTTGTACGTCAAATTCTCCTTTTCATATTTTTCTGCACAACATGTAAGTAAATTCTCATAAAACGATGTCATTCCTGCATCAAAATCTTTGCCTCCGCCATCGAATTAAGTGGCAATGCACGCAGTTGGAGCGCATAGAGCGCTAGCCACGGAACTACAGGACCACTAATATTGTCGTGAAAAGTCTATATAAATAATGTGTGCCGTATCCTTGAGGAAAATTGTGTTGTGTTCTTTTCCGGAGGTCAATCTCTTGCTTGACTAGGTGGAGACTTCTCCAAGTTTTCGGTTCTTTTAGTCAAGTATGTTTTTTGGTACATTGGAAAGCCAGAAAAACAAACGAAACTACACCCTCTCAAAAGCTACACCCCTTATGTCGGCTTCAATGAGGGGATGATGTCCTCAGGCGGTGAAATATGGGAGACCCATTTGTGCTCTTGTTTGACTCCTATGTTGGCGAGCTCGTCGGTTACTTTGTTGTTGTTGTGCGGCGGGCCCCCTAAAGAACCCAACCGCAACCCAAGATTATTTGATGGTCATGATATTGGAGAAGTAACAAATTAAACATATGCGAAAAACGAACAGAAAAATCAAACCAAAAGCAAAACAAATAAGAGAGACACCAAGATTTACGTGGTTCGGCTTACGGATGTAAACTTACTGAGGGCAAGCAAACGAAAGAAGATTCCACTACGTGACGAGAACATGCTCCGAAGAGCTACAATGGTGACAAACAAACAAAGCTCTCAAAAGAGAATCTCACTAATCTCAAATACAAGTTCTCTCACCAAAACCCAAAAGGAATCTCTCACCAAAACAGATTCTCCATCATCAAATCTCACAAAACCGCTAGGGTTTCTAACCAAGAGACGCAGACAGAATAGGATTCCACAGACGTGACCGGATGTCACACAGATGCAGATGATTCTCAAGAAACCCAATGGTTTCAACAAGAAAGAATCGCAGAAACAGATGATCTTCCAGATGGCCGAAGGCCTACAAAACCCACCATGAATGGGGCAACCAGAAACAGATGAAGATCATACCAAGAACCCTAATTTCTGATGAGACCCCCTAGGAGCCTCTCAAAGAGATGCACTCAAGCAGTCCAAACCATAATGGGGTCCAAACCATAACGGAGAGAGCAATGCGATATTTATAGCCACAGAATCCTTCCTAAAGCCAATACTTGCCCAAACGGATTTCCTTGCACCCCAAGATATAAACCAACAAGGAAATAAATCTTTAGGAAGTCCAAGACTCAATCAAATCGGCTAAAACGTGCAAAAATGGACCCGGTGGTCCGGACCAAACATACTGCAGCCAAAACTAACCAACCAAATTCGTTGGTCCGGACCAAAGGTACCAAGGTCCGGACCAAGGGTGCTGGGAGTTGCAATTTTGTCCAGAATTGCCCGAAATTGCTTGGTCCGGACCAAAGAAGCCTTGGTCTGGACCAATTATGCTGTGAACTCCAAAATCGAACCGAAATCTAACAATTGCCCTCCCGGTATATGTGCTTCAAAGAACACCCTGTGCTAGCCATCAATGCCTTTCATTCTTGTATCAGAACCGAGTATGGTGAATGTTTTGGGGCCTCCTCATTGATCAAAGCAATTGCAGCCATCGAGTCCAAGTCAATCTCATCCGCTTCCATTCCTTGACTTGGCACAAGCTCCAATCCCCTGAGTATTCCCCAAAGCTCAGCCTCACAAGACTTGTACAATCCTCCAGCTTCCTATAGGAACCAAGCACCCAGAATCATCTATCCTCCCTTAACACTCCACTGTACCCAGTTGGGCCCGGATTACCACGACTGTTTCCGTTTGTGTTCAATTTTAGCTTGCCGGTGCCTCTTTGTGCCTCATTGATCGAGCACATTTCAAAAAAATCAATCAAACTGGCCCTTCCCTGGAAACTAGGTTGATACGAATTTTCACTTTCTATGACATTGGTCTCTGTGTCGAAGACCTAAGATTTGGTATCCGATTTCCGTGCTGAATACCATAGATATGGTATCCACTTTTTTGAAGGAGATTTGAACTGAACCATGTGGAGAACGGGGGAAGAGGGGAAAAAATGAGAAGACAAACGGGAACGGAGAAATTCCTGCACATTAAAGAGAGTGGCGGAAAATCATTTCAACAATTGAGTAATGATCAAAGGCAAAGATGTGCTAATCCCAACCTAGATCAACAAGCTAATGTTATGATGTCACTTGTTGATAATACCATTATCATGTCACATCCAAGTCAACAAAAATATGCATAGAAATAAATACGTATACAAAACAAAATAATACAAGGAAGAGAGATTACATTATACGAAAACAGGTATTACATGTGAGGGAAAATATGGTGATTCTGTATGTATGAACCCAAAATAGTTCACTATAGCCCCATGTTCTTTGTACACCTTATAAGGAAAATTAAGATCAATCCCTCAAAACTGAAATTGTTCCACGACTAACCCTAGATTGGGCTATGATTGAGGCCTACTGTAGTTTAGTGGGCCGAAATATGACAGTCACAAGGATCCAGAGTGGCTCGGACCATGGGCTCAAGTATCAAACAGACTAGAGCCCACTCGATGAAGGGAAGCGATTCAAGGCACATTTGAAGCCCAACGGATATGTCCCGAAGCAGTATGACTTGGTAGGAATTGGCATCTCGGCCGAGACAAGACTGACCCGACCGAGATAACCATGATCCAAACGAGTCATCTGAGCCGGGTAAACCGAAGTGACTCGCGAGGAGTAACAAGGGAGGTTTTTCCTATGTGGCTTGTGTGATGTCATCCGAGACGGTTACCACTCGTGACAAACTCGTGAAGGGCCATGCGCATGTAACAAACTGTCCTACATCATCATGATGGCAGCCGAGCCGTTATGACACGTGTCATGCTACGATTTGAGACAATGCCATGCAATGATGAGAGGATTGGCTCGTGATGTACTACCACGTCATCCGAGCCAATTTGACTAATCTACCGTTGTACTTTGGCCAGGGTGATCTATTTAAAGGAAAAGAAAGCAGCCCTAGAGAGGTAGGCACTATATTCTAACCCTACTCAATTCTACTTCCTTTTGGTACTTCTCTCCTTCAACCTCTCGCTAGACCGTCGGGGTGCCTTCCCTAACCAACTTCAGGCTAGGTTGGGCGCTAACACCGGGCGTTACTTGTGCAGAGTATCTAGAGAAGCCAGATCCAGTCCAGTCTGGTGAAAAGGAGCACGTTGGTGGGCTCGTCGGAAAACCGAACACCACATGTATTGTCTGAATTTTATTTAGTGTTTTTGGATATTGTACTGTAGACAGATATGTAGGGGAATGAAATTGTAAGGGCAAAAATGGGAAAAGCTAGATGTGATTGGATATCTTTCCCCATTCCTTGTCTCTGGCCTCCGCAAGTACTTTCACAAAATTGCGGTTTTAGATTGAGTTCTTAACTTTGATTTCAAATCCATAACAAAATTGTGTTCTCAAAATGAATCCAGTGTTCGTTGGCTTCCTGGAGGTGACTGTGTTGGTGCTTTCGCTTGAAGCAGATCTGGTTCTTCCAAAACCTAATCTCGAGTGGAATGGGTCTTCGTACAAGATTCTCTTTAAAGTTTTTACGATATTGATTCTCATAATTGAAATTCGCAAAACAGCACAGGGTGGGTACAGCAAGAAACCAGTCTATTTTACTGTACTAAAATTCCTAACCATGTCATGTTCACGTTAACATACCCGCGAGTTAACCTTTCTCCACAAATGGGCCATTTTCCAAGGACAAGAAGCAATCATCCAAAAATACATGAACTTATCCTTCCTTGAAAAATCAATCCTCCTTCCATTCAAAATTATCACTACACTCAACAGAATGACCTCTCACCATGATTGTATTTACACTTCGCTCCAGAAATGATCAACTATATAGGCCGAAACCAAAACGTCTGTGTCAGATGAGAACGATTGGCTAACATCCTTAATAATCCATGCCACCCATGCCTCCCATGCCACCCATTCCACCCATGCCTCCGATATCCTTCTCATCCTTGGGAAATTCAACTACAATAGCTTCTGTGGTTGTCATTAGTGACGAGACACTGCAAACATCGTAACAAGAATCATAAGACATCAGATGTACAACCAGACCGTAAACATTCACCCCCAAATAGGAGTTCGTTCAGTTTACCTTGCCGCATCAACCAACGCAGTTCTTATTACTTTCAATGGGTCAATAATTCCGGCCTTGACCATATCTACATATTCACCTGGTCGTACAGGAAAAAAAAAGAAGAGAACATCCCATTTTAGTGCAAACCATTGTTACCAAAAAAAAAAAAAACAGAGGCAATGCCCCTTTTGGTTTTGGTTATCTATTGGATAAAGAAAATCTAGCTTGAGAAAAGCAATCCAAAACAAGTGTTTGCGGTATCAGAATTGACAATTTTGGATTTTAATTCTGGAATCAGCTTTTAACAATCTAAAATATCTCCCAAAAAAAAACTGCTAAGAAACCGGTTACCATTTCGAGCTTTTTGTTTTTTTTGATGAAAACGTAGTCGTCAATAACCTAAGTAGTGTTCTCGACCATCATTAAGTTTTCAGTTTGCAACTGTTTAAGCATGTGATTTCCACAAGAAGCTACAACGTGTTTACAAAACAGGGCGATGTGAGAGTCTACAGACCTTTGGCTGCATCATACCCAAGATCAGGGTCATTTTGCTCCAAAAGCTTGCCAACAACAACAGCCCCCTCAACCCCAGCATTACAAGCGATTGTATAAACGGGTGTCTGCATTTGAAAGTTCCGCAAAGATTACTCATGAGCAAATCAAAGGTCAATAAGAAAAGATCCAATATGAACAAACTCTAACATGTCCGAATCGAGGACTGCACTAAATACTACCGAAGCCATATCACTTTGAACTAGAACACTATCAATTCTAACAAAATGGTTTTGAGGATTACATAAGAAGCAAAATGAGCACGTGGTAAGATATAACAATTTGTAATCAATCAGATTTAAATCGAATAGATGTGGAATCCCCATGTGAAACATCATATCTTGCATGTAAGAATATTGGTTTACAAGTATATGTAGACAAATACAGACCTTCAGAGCATTTTGAATGATCTGAACACCAATCTTCTGATCAAAGTTGGCTGTTGGCAGCAAATCCAACTCTTTTGATGCATAGAGAAGAGCAACTCCACCACCTGCAAATAAAGATCCTTTCTAAATCTATCCAAATATTTTTCATTTTCTAGTTGACTTGCACAAGAAGAAAAAAGATTAATAAAAAATGTTACCTGGTACAATTCCTTCTTCCACAGCCGCCTTGGTGGCATTCAGAGCATCTGTCACTCTATCTTTCTTCTCACTAACTTCAGTTTCACTTGCTCCTCCAATCTACAAGCAAATGGGTTTAATCGTGTTCAGCATAAGTACTGCTTTGGATAAAATGAGAATGGCATATGCAAATGGCATTTAGTAAGGAGCATAATTTAGAAACTACATACCTTTAATACAGCAATACCTCCAGAAAGCTTAGCTAATCTCTCTTGCAATTTCTCTCTCTCGTAGTCAGAAGTGCTAGAACGAATTGCCGCCCTAATCTGTAATTATAAATGGTAGGTAGCATATATCAGTTAGGATCCAACGAAATTGCAACGGGTTCTTTTTCCTGCTTGCTTCTTAGTTACTAAGTGGTTGATCTATTCGCCGATTAGCTCATAAACAAAGTAAGAAAAGAAAAAGGGGCTTAACAATGCTTAAAGAGGAAGCAACAATACCTGTTCACATCTTTCCTCTATGGCTTTCTTGTCACCGGCACCATCAAGAATAACTGTGTCGTCCTTGGATGCTGTGGCCTAAAATGAAAACCCTGTTACTCGCGAAAAAGTTATATTGAACCTTCATTAATAAATTCACTCCTTATATCATCTCCAATGGTTTTATTTTCACATGCAACTTGGCTAGCTGTTGCTATACGAATGCAATGAATAGTGCTAAATTCCTATAGTATTAATCACCCTGCCAAATTGCAATATTATAGCAATGTTGTTCCAAGGTTGTGCCGCTACTTAGTCTACTCTTCTCCCAAAGAGAACTCAGCATTTGTGGGCCCATTAAGAGAGAGAGACAGAGAGAGTCCTCCAAAAATTCACTGCTAGGTACACATTGTGAGATATTTAGTACCTAAGTTTAGTTATTGGCATACCCTAAACATAGCACTCAAAACAGCATATACCATGGAAGTACAAAATGTTCAAACTTTGTGGCAGAACAGAAGTAGCAATAGCAGTCCAAATAGCAAATCATTTGAGAAGCTCTTAACCAAAGAACACAGACACGAGAGAATTTGATGTTTAGGAGAAAAAAAAAATATTGCCGATAAATTTGCAACTGGCGCCTATCCAAAAAAAAAAACAAATTTTAAATGGCAAAAGATGCAACCCCAAATGGTAGAAGTAGAACAGCTTTACCTTTTTGCAAGAACCAAGCATGTTTGCATCCACATTCTCCAAATTCATACCAAGGTCTTCAGTAATAAGCTACAAGATATAATACAAATAAATAAGTCCCAACTCATGCAAAGCGTACAGCTTAAACAGGATAAAAGACGTACCTCGCCTCCTGTAAGGATAGCAAGATCCTCCAGAATGGCCTTCCTGTTCTCTCCGAACCCAGGGGCTTTTACAGCACAAACCTATAGAGGAAAATTCAAAGAAATTGTGGAGAAGATATAATGAAATGCTTGGATGATCATTAAAAGCAACCATGATTGTTGTATATCTGCACAACAAGATGTAAGTTCAACAACTGATATTCAACGTTAGATACCATATCATCCCTCATCCCATTTTGTTTGTCCATCTTTCCAAGCTGTGATATCCCAAAATGTTTGTCCACTTTCAACGTCAAAGCATAAAATCGAGACCTTTTGATTTGATTACGACAGCATGAAATGCATTGTCCCCTTAAATAGTTCAAAATCCCAAAATGGACAAACAGAATGGGCCGGATGGAGCATTCAACTCCCTTAGTAAGGAATAGATGCTTCTCGTTTCCCAAACCAATGCTATCTTTTGCCTTCCTATTTTTGAAATTGGGCATAATATACCTAGAATGTCCTCCAATAAAAAGGGGGGAGGGGGGAACAAAACAAGAAAGGAAAGCAATATCTAGCAAGATGGCAAGAAACCTTGATTCCAGCACGGAGTTTATTTAAAATAAGAGTTGCCAGTGGCTCACTTTCCACGTCTTCTGCAACAATCAACAGCGGCCTTTGCCTCTAAATACAGATAACATATCTTGTCAGTGGAAGAATTCCATGTCATCAACAAAAGTGGAAACGGCATGTAAGCGTCACTAGTGGTGAGTATGAAATATTTTCAGCAAAGAACTGATTACCTTTAATGCCAACTCAAGAACTCTCACAACCCCATTTACACTCGAGATTTTCTTCTCATAGATAAGAATAAGAGGGTCTTCTAATTCCTATCAGCAAAGATGAAAACCGATTACGTGGAGTAAATATCAAATAAGCTAGTGTACTTACACAAATTGTGCACGAATAAGAAGAAAAGTATTGTGATCACCATTTGTCATAGAATACAAGGACTTACACATTTCTGGTTCTTCGGATTGGTAATGAAATAAGGGGATATGTAACCCCTATCCAATTTCATCCCCTCAACAACTTCCAACTCATTGTACAATGTCTTGCCATCCTGCAAGAGTTCAACATAGAGAGTTGTCACATACACCCTGAAAGTAAGACTTGGAACGATACAAAGAATAAGCAACCCCTAATCCGGGGCCAAAGGATGGCATAGCATGATTGCATGAAGTAGAATAACATGATAGGACAGAGATATCAAGAACGTACAGTAATCGTGATGACTCCCTCCTTGCCAACTTTCTCCATGGCCTTCGCAATCAGCTCACCTATTTCTCTGTCCCCATTCGCAGATATTGTCCCAACCTACCAGAGTACATTTACAACAGAGACCTCATAAAAAACAACATTATACCCAGTGCATCAGGCTCGCTCTTACAGTTTTCCATCATTTCTATTCTAATTGTTTGACTTGGACAAAATCTAACCTGAGCTATTTCTTCGGATGTGCTAATCATCCGTGCCCTGCTCTTCAAGGCTGCTACTACAGTATTGACTGCCATAGACATACCTCGTCTTAGATCCATTGCATTCATCCCAGCAGCAACCGATTTGCAACCTTCAGCAAATATTGCTCTGGTCAGGATTGTAGCACACGTAGTACCTGAGAGCGCAAGTTGTTTAGATATAAATGTCCAGAACTTAACAAGCATACATCATGGAAAGTAAATAGGATCAATTTTTATTCTTTCTTATGTTCAATCAACAAATGCTCTCTCCTTAAACAGACAAAGGAAGAATTTGCAATATATTTCAACTATTTAACCATTAAACCTTCCTCGTATAGACAAAGATAACTTTAAGTCTTTGGAAGGCAAGGAATAATCGAATCGCCTCAATCGATGAAATAACAACTTGAACCCAAACCATCAATAGTCCCCCATTGGGGACCACCCCATTGTTTCACTAGGATTTACATGATAGCTAAGAACTATAAACCAACGCAATCTCGGTTTAAAAAGATCAAACAAGTCAACTGGATACTTATGCTTAAATACTACTACCACTTACGCACAAAAAAAAAAAAAAAGGCATCTTTTTCCTTACTTTTATCTTGAAAAGGGGTTGAAACTTCACTACCTATATATATAAATACCTCGGAAGGGACCCGACGTTTCACGTAGTTTATATAAAAATAGAAAAGTGTGTTATCGAAATTGAAACTTTACCATCGCCAGCTTCATCATTTGTAGCATTAGCAACCTGTTTCACAAGGCTTGCACCAATATTCTTGCCCTTGTCCTTGAACTCGATGCTTTTTGCAACGGTAACACCATCTTTTGTCACTTTGGGAGCACCAAAGCTTTGCTCAATCACCACGTTCCGACCCTTCAAGTAACACAAAAAAAGAATAACATCAGTCATATTGATGAAAGCCATCATTAAAAGCATAAGATAATGCTTAAACCAAAAATAGCAGTGTCAACTAAAGAGCCATTTTGCACCAAACTACAATGGAGAACAAATACAGGATCAGAATTCAGAGAACACCAAGTGACTCCTCTGGTTGGAGACACAAAAACTAAATCCTCAAATTTGGAAGATGAAATTTTATTAACAAAAGTTGGTACGAAGTAGTTGAAATCACCATAACAAGAGTTTTAACTCCGATTTTACCCTTAAACAATTAGACATGAAATTGGAAAGTATGTTTATCTCCAAAAAAAGGACATGATGCTGATTCTATAAATTATAAGATAACAATTTGGAAACAAGAAAGTAACTTTGCAGAACTGAAAAAAAATGAAACTAAATTGAAAAAATAACAAATTTCAAAAAAAGAAACCAAGTTTGCACTTTGCAGAAGGGGAAAAAAATTATATTTCAATAAACTAACTTCCTTGCAGAATTGCATTCACATTTCTCATTCTAGCTGTTTGCAACGGCTAAAATTGAAAAAAATCATACTCTATGGAGTCTTCGAACTCATCTTCTACGGGATTCCAAAAAAAACTCAACTTAATTGTCGAAATTGAAGTTTTATAGAGCTCAATGGTAAATGTTATTTTAACCATCAAAATATCCACGCCACATATCTTGCTCGGTGTTTCTGAAAATCCAAGAGACCTTAGGAGCACATCCAGATACTCAAAACAAGATAAGATACAAGACAGAAGAAAAACAGAACAAGAACAAGATCAGATCCTACAAGTTCAAACCCTCAGCTGTAGAACATTGAGAATCTCATCGCAAGATTCAACATAATCTCTCTTACACTTGAGTCCTTGACATCATTTCAGTAAGCGGTTTTTAAAGTTCCTATCTTTAAATTTACTTACAGAGGATGAACGTTTCACGTCCAGTATGCCACTTGTTTTCAGAGCGCTTTAGATGGGAAATTAAACTGCATTTGTTGAAATTGAAAATCAATTGGAATACCCTCTCACACAATTCAGTCACCAAGCGGTTGCTTCTTGAAAAGTTCCACACAAGGATTGTCATCAATATATATTCAAACTATACATGAAACTGAAACATATGAGGTCAAAAGAGTACCTTTGGGCCCATGGTTATTTTAACAGCATCGGCAAGCTCTTCAACACCCTTTAGCATCAAAGCCCGAGCCTCCACCCCAAATTTGATGTCTTTCGCCGCATAATTTCTGGTAAAACCCAATCTACCTCCAATCTGCATCCCATCAAAAACCCAATTCAAGAACAAACAAATACAAATATGTGTCCCTATATATGCGTGCGCACACGCACACCCAGAGAGAGAGAGAGAGGGGGGGAATAATTCCTGAAACACCAAAGCAGCCTCTATCTCCCCCCCCCCCCCCCCCAATTTCAATTCCAACACAATATACTACCATTCTGTGCATCACACCAAAAACACAATTCACGTAACTACATACGCAAACATATCTATAGAAAAGCAATTAAATACTGAAAAAACAAATCTTCAAGAGATGAGTGGCAATCACCTGTTGGGAGCAGCTTCTGGCAACCCTGTGACTGTGAATCAATAAAAATGAAAACTTTTAATAGAAAACGAGTAAATAACCATCCAGTTGGAAATAAAAAAGTGGAATAGTTTGAAAGACTAGTGCACGTACCGAGTTTTGGAGGCAAGGCTTGCTGCAAAACGGTACATGGTTTCCTTGATTTGCAGAGGAGTGAGAGCGAGAGTTCAAGTAGAGAGAGAGAGAGAGAGAGGTCCAATTAGTAGTGGACAGAGTGCGTATTGAGAGGGGAGAGAAGACTCTGGATTTTAGAAGAAGCTGGTTCTAGGGTTTTAGCAGGGTTCTAAGCCTTAAAAAGGGTTTAAGTTTAAGCCCCCTTAACTATGACTGGTTTCGTATAAAAAGTAGGATAAATTATATTGAGCCCCCCCTAACTATGACTGGTTTCCTGAAAGCGGATCTGCTGTCCCGAAAGTCTTGTCTCAAACTCTTTGTCCATTTCATTCGAGCCGTCCACTGAACAATCGAGTGGCTTGGATTCGCAGATAAACATGGATGACTCAGATTCTTTTGAAGTGAGATGAAATCTAAGCCCTTAATTGTTCGGATGAACGGCTCGGATGCACGGAAGCAGAGTTGGGACACGAAGTTTGAGATAGTGGATCCGCTGCCGTTTTCACTTAGGTTGTGTTTGGAACTTGAGGAAAGTGAGGGAAAAGAAATGAAAGTTGAATTTTTCTCTCCTCTTGTTTGGTTTGGAGAGAAAGAAAATCAAAAATCAAAATATTGTGAATAGTGAAATTTTCCTCACACTTTCCACTCATTTTATTTTCTCTTATTTTCTTTTCCCTTCCACATGTTCCAAATTAACGTTTCAAACTCCGACACTTAACCCCTCAAAGTATGGAAATTGAAAATGAAGCAAACGGTGTTAGGAAAAGAATTGTATTTACTCTTCCAAGCTTCATCTTTGCTGCCTTGAAACTATCCATTGTTTTAGACTAGAGTCATCAATGTAAATAGTCCGTTCAAACAAATCAATGTAAATAGTCCTTTCAAAAAAATCAATGTAAATTGAAGCATTTGAATAATTTAATAAAAAATAATAGGAAACAAAAATGCAAAGTTCTAAACCAAACCCTACCGCTAGGATCATGATTGGACACCCAACACGGTGAGACCGTTGAACTTTAGCTTACTGATCCCATTGAGAGTATGTGTGTTGTTATCTTATAAATCACCAACAGAATATTGTCTCCATCTCAAAATCAATTGAAGTGAAATTTATAGAGATAAAATAAAGTACTTTCGTATATATTGTTTTAAAAATTTCTGCACAAATTCAAGGATCTCAATTAATTCTACGAATTGGTGCGAAGGAAATTGGAAAATTCTGCAAATAAATGTTTTATTCCTTATTCAAAAATTGCATGTTTTTCCTAGTAAATTATAATTGTAGGGCGGAGGGTGTATTTTTTATTAGGAAAGAGAATTTGCATTTAGAACAATCAAATGGAAGGATAATCCTAAGCGCAGCTGGGATAATCCTGATGCAAATGAAGCAGTTAACCCAATGGGCCTTAACTGAAAGAGGGACCAGCCCATTGGAATTCTGGTGAGTTAGCCCATGGCCAGCTGTTGGAAGAGACGAGAACTCATCCCAATCTTGCTCCATTTTCAAGGCTAATGCTACTGTAACTGATGTTCTTGTAGCTTTGAAAGGCTTTAACGCCTTGTTCGTTTTGGGTTTCAAACCCAGTTTCCTCAATTATTATCCAATTACTATTTTTATTTTTAAATATTTTTTTTATTTTTTTCTCTATCACTCTCTAATCATTAATCCCTATTTTTTAATTATTATCCATATTTCTCCCTCTAATCCTTACAAAAACCAAAACCAAAACCCAAACCAAGCACAACCTAAATTGTTCTAACCTGAGTTGGGTTTTGCAAATTCATCTCATTATTTCCCACGTACTGTAATACTACTGGATTATGTACATCTAATAAGAGATGACGCCCTTATCAAGAATTAAAGAACTAGTAAACACTTCTCATCACTAAAATAAAAATATAACGGTGTCACATGCCACAAGAAGTAATAGTGCACAAGACAATGTTCACAATAACCGGCGAGGCAATAACTATAAACATCAAAGCTTCCATGTCCTTGGAATTCCAATAAAAATGGCAGAAGAAACGAGTAGTATAGATAGGATCGAAATGAAAATTATTATTAAATCCATCTCATTATTTCCCACATACACTAATAGCTTGTGCATATTCAATAAAAGATGACACCTTACCAAGAATAAGCAAGCTGGTAGTGCTTGTTATCGTTACCAAGAGAAAAACCTAAGGGTGACACACACCAGAAGCAGTCATAATGGAAACCACGATCACAATAACCGTCGACACTATGACTATAAACATCAATGCTTCTTTCATAGGATTTCCAATAAAAATGACAGAAGAAAAGAGTACTATAGATAGGATGGAAATGAAAATCATAAGATTCACCACTGTTGAGCGTATGATATCCAAGATCATCATCTCCAGATTGACAACGAAACCATAATACGTCTGGAAGAACGCTTATGATGTGAACAGTAGTTTTAAAGAATAATTTTGTATCGCCTTGCTCACATTGTGTTGGCATGGAAATGAGGTGGAACATCAAAATCACTAATGGAAGGAAATGAGTCATCTTACTATTTGAAAATGTCAACATGTATGTATGATGTTATATGCATGGGTATATATACATGTGATTTTTGACTGGATGAAGTGGTCAAAAACAAAAAAGGACATTAATTAATTACGAATATTTGACCTTAGCAACGATTAGAAAGAGATCATGGAAATCATGTAAAGCTAATAAGGGTTTGTTTTCCATTTGCTAAAATGGGAAATCCTAGAAAAGTTGAGTATAATTTGGTTGTTAAAATCACTTTTGTTTCCTATTAGTTAAAACTTAAGTTTTTTAATTTTTTTTTCTTAGTAAGTTAAAAGTCAATTTTCTCTCGTATACTCATTTTAGGGTGCTAAAATCACCCTGCTGCTTTTGTAAATGACAATCGGGGTGCATATTACATCATACTTTCATGTTGACATCTTCAAATAGTCCACATGTACAAGCCAAGTACTACAAAAAAATCCTAGCACAATCCAACCTGCACAATCCTAACGCTAATTCACCCATCTAAACCCTAGATTTCCTAAAACCTCCTAAGAATAAATTCTTATTCCTTTTTCTTTCTTCCTTAGTTTTAGGAATTTGTGTGTGTGCCAGGCGGGCCTTGAGCTAAGGCACACGAGGCGGGCGACTTAAGCCCCCAAATTTTGACCCAAAATTCAGGCCCCAAAGAGGTATAGCCAAATTTTGTAATATATATATAGCTAAAACTTCCCATCCACACCCTTATTTATGGACCTACGTCCGGACCACACTTTCCGGACCAAATTTTGACGATCCGAACCGTTAGATGTGTTTAAAATACAGTTTTATTAAAAACTGATCCGATCAAGCCTTTCCCGGTATTTTTTTTTTAACGAATCCTCGCGTTGGACCTTAAAAACTCATTTTAAACACATCTAACGGTTCGGATCGTCAAAATTTGGTCCAGAAAGTGGGGTCCGGACGTTCAGCCCGTAAATAAGGGTGTGGATGGGAAGCTCTTCCATATATATATATATAAAATATAGCACTTATACAACAAATGAGCTAGCTAGACGAGCGGAAATGCTTCGTTTTGCTATCCAATAGGTACATGATTCAAGTCCTGAGGCCTTTCTTTTTCCTCTCCATAAGAATATTTTTTCCCCTCACAAGTTTGTCTTAGGCCCCGAGAATCTCAGGGCAAGCCCTATGTGTGTGTGTGTGTGTGTGTGTGTGTGTGAGAGAGAGAGAGAGAGGGAGAGGGATAGCAGAGAGAGAGCGGGAGAGAGAGTGAGGAATTGTCATGCAATTTTCTATTTTTGCCTGTGTACATATGTGTGTATCTATTTGTACAACAAAATCCCCAAATTTTGATTTTCCAAATCTCTCCATTAATTAGGCTAGATTTATTAGAATCTCCCTAGATTCACTTAGGACTTTCTAAGAATCTTCCTAAGATTGTGAGGATCTACCTAAGATTCATTAGGCTAATTAGGCTTATGCCTATTATGTGGTGTGCATGTATAACTAGTACCAAAAACTCCCCAAAACAAAGATAGTCATGCACGAACCTAGACTAGATTTTTACCTAAGAAATTTCCGACCAAATCTTACTAGATTTTTACCTAAGGTTAATTAGGTTCATGCCTATTTTACCTATGGATCTTATTCTCTAAAATCCCTAAAAATCATGGATTTTATTCTTTTCAATTAATGGAGGAAATTTCCAAGCAAGAGGGAGAGAGAAGGGGACGACAAGGAGAGGGGGAGAGGGAGCCCAACCATTGCCTATAAATAGCAAGCCTTGGTTCATTTGTTCTCACACCAAAATTTCCTCCAACCTTGTAGTTTAGTAGTTTTTGTTCTTTTGAGTTTTCTCCTTAGAAACTCAAAGTGTTCTTCCAAAGTTCTTCCAAAACCGCCACCCTCCACCACCATGAGCCGCTCCTCGATCCAAATTCTAGTAGTTTTGTAGTAGCTTTTGTATTTCTAGGAAAAGTACTTTCTTTTCCTTTCTACACGTAGTCGTTACTCCATCTGTAGTCGTTACTTTCTTTTCCAATTACTACTAGTCATTTTGGAGCTTACTTTAATTTTTAGTAATGTTATAATGCTCACATTTAGAGTTAAAGCCAGTAGTCTAGTTTTATAAAAATTAGTCAATTAGTTCTAAGAATAATTCTTCATACATACGTAGTCATTATAATGTCCATTTTAAATTTGCGATTTTAAATTTATGCCGTTATAATGGCCGATTAGTTTTTGGAAAAACACGTGGCGGATTACACTTTTTATGAAGACAATTTGATCAAGACATGAGATTTTTCTTAAAAGACTATGGAATTTTTGTAAACTTTAAAATGGTTTTGTGAACTACTTTTGACTGTGAAAATAGCCCCCTCTTTTTGGAGTTTGACAAAAAGACGAGCTTCGCGCTGTCTAAGGAAGGAATAGTGATATCAACTGGACTCGCCCAGCCATCCGACCTGGAACTCACTGGCTATTTCACTTTTCAAGAGGAGTCGTGTTAAGAAGCTATAATTTTTAAGTGACATGTTTTACAAGGAAATATTATTTTTTGAAACACGAATTACGAGAAAGTTGCTAACACACAAAAAGGGTTTTGGAAACACGTTGCATATTAACGACACGATACGAGATTTACATGATACAATTTTTAAGATGAATAGTTAACACGAAGAATGAGATGAGAATGAAAATGGATTTTGAAGGAAAAAGATTAGAATTGAATGTGGTAATGCAGCGAGATCGCTGCCCCAACTTCGCGGAGAGAACTTGGTGGTTAGGGTTAAGCTTGCATAACACATGGTGAACAGACTTTATATCTTGTAGTGTACGCCTTGATATAAGATAGTCGAGACTATGTCGAGTGTGCCACGGGATGAACGGACCTTGTATCTTGTTAGTGTGCGCCTTGATACAAGACAGCCGGGATCTCGAGTGAAAAGATTGGTACCTGTCCGTTGAAAGGAGACGAAAGCAAGCAATAACTTTCGAGTGATGGACTAGTACTGTTGGCCCGGTGGTCTAAAGCAGCGCCACATGAGTGGAGTGAACTTACTGTAGGCCCGGTGGTCAGAAGTAGTCCACACATTGATAAATTTGATGAAGAATGCTTTTAATGAAAGATATTACGAGACAAATTGTATTTCCATGCGCTTAAATCTGATTTTGCATCGATACTGGTACAAGCATGATTTGCACTGGCACTGACACATGTATATTTGATGAAACTGTTTTCTGTTAACTTCCGCTGTTATTTTCTATCAAATCTATAATGTTCTAGAATTGCTTGTTAAAGCTTTGGGTAGAGTTATTGCTATGACACTGACACATGTATCAAATACTCCCTACCCTTTTTTTAATTAAGTGTGTTGCTTCTAAATCCAACTTATTGAAAAAATTATCATCATTACTTCTTTCACATCAACTTTTACCCTTTTTTTTTAAAGGAGTCTATTCCATTCATATAAAAGGCCGAAGATAGTATAGATTTCATCACAAAATACAGAATTGAACCAAAATCTTGATGCAAGCACATATACGACTAGGCTCAGTGGCACCCCCACCAAAGGCAACTCAGTTGCTGGGCTAAGAACCAGTCCTTGATCCAAAAGTAGAAATCCCGAGGGATAACAACTCAAACCTTAACACTAAGAACAAGATGAAATCGAATAATCAGCTAAGGTTATGTAGTCCAAATGCCATACACCGGCCAAAGTGAGAGCAGCCAGAAAACTGGCAGCCTCGACAGGGTGCTTACTCCGAGGTGAGTCCCCGTTGACATGCGGAACTCTGTGCGAAGGTAGCCATGTCGATAAATCGACCCCCAATGCAACCACGACGAGAAATGAAAAACACAACCATAGCCAAATTAAAACAAAAATAACAAACTATTAGGAAATAACAATAACTAGAGCAATCAGAAAACTCAAAAACAGACTAAGTTAATTGCGTCACCCTTCCCTGGGTTACAACGAGTCACATTGATTTGCACTGAGTTGAAGTCGAGTCACCATTTCGGAGCAGATCCAACCTCCATACATAGCCGTTGTCATCGGTTTCTGGAAGCTTTATTCACTGGAGGAGCCCATGCCACAATGGATTGGGACTCATCCACACACCTAAGACAACCCAACGAATCAGAGGAGTTCGGATAGAAGAAGGCACTGGTGGAGGAGGGCATAGGTAGTGGGAGGTACTAATGGAGGGAAAGGTACTAATGGAGGAGGTAAACAAGGTAACAAAAGATGGATGTTGGCAGTGGGCGGTGAGAGATCTAATTTGAGGAGATATCAACCGGACGTGGGCTAAGTTGTCACGCCCTCGATTTTTCGACATAAATAAGTGTGAATTCTCTCCACGAAATATCTCGCTGAAGCTCATATATCAGTCGAAAGTCACTTTCCAAAGTTCACATTTTAATTAAATGACCAATCTAGTTTCAGTACCCATATCCCATATTACATGCCTTAAACTTTACGTTCTTTCAAAAATATTTACAAAGAAAATGCATGTTATGCCCTCGATAATCATGCACACCAAGCACTCCAATTCATGCACCTTGGCTAATACCTGGAAAAAAAAAAACAAAGGGGTCAGCAGTCACTTCGCCAAGTAGAGGTTCATTTAAACAAGTTCTATAAATATATGCATAAAGAAAAAAGATCCAATAGGGGTTATGAACAAAGTACCTCTTCACTTTCACGTGCTCACATTAACGGGACATTGATTTCAAGTTATCAACAACTGACTATCATTACATCATGTGGCCCATCTCATTATTACTACTCAACAATTTTCGCATATTTTCTTGAAATTGAATCAATCGGGTTTAATAACCCTCATACAAAACCATCTTTTAAGCACCGTAACATTCATTACCACCAAGTGTCCGACTTTCTTCTTCCCTTTTCAATCACTCTTTCAACCACAATTTCATCACCACTCATCGAGTCAAACGTATTAAGATTTTCTCTTTCAAACCTATTAAGCAAGTCATCAATTCACACTAATCAACGTCACACTCATGACTACAACTTATATCATAGCTTTCACCACATGTATAAACATTCCACATGTACTCACACACACGCCATACACAAGTTCCCATAAGTTCGACAAATACTCAACAAGTGCTCGCCCGTGTCCATTTGGTATCCTCGTATCCTACACTTGTCCTACAAGAACCCAAGTGTCTCTTAAGTATCCAAGAGTTACCAAGCACCCTACCAAAGTTGCAGATTTTCACCTTAAGGGTGGGGGATTTCAACCCAATGTCATATACAAGGTCCCAACTCAATTTTAGTACTCCCAAACAAGAATTTAGCGAGGAGAAATCATAAAACATCAATTTAACCATGGATTTGTCAATCAATTTCATAGATTAATGGGTTTTGAAACCATAAATCAAAATCAAATTGGTTTCTCAACAATATTAACAAAGAGGCATATTTCACTTGGAAGATTTCATTACTACAAAAACAAACAATCAACAAACAAGTAAGAAACCCCTACCTCAAATGCTAGCCTTCAAAGTTTAGCTCCAAGAAACCCAAGCTTTTTCTTCAAAAATTCTGAGTTCCACCAAACCCCGAGCTAGACTACGCGATTCTAGGGTTGAGATGTCAAGTACATGATATATAAGCCTTGGATCTGTGAGGGTTTTATGGGTTCGGGGCTGAAATTTGATGGGAGGAGTAGAGAGAGAGAAAAAACCGAGAGAGAGAGAGAGAGCCGGTGTGGAGAGGAGGGTGTTTTGATTTTTCCCTTTCTTTTTTTTTTTCCATCCTTCCCAACCACACACACACACACACACACTTATACTAGATAATTACACTTTCACACCCTCTTGTTTATATTGCAAATCAATTAACCCCATTACCTTAGATTGTCTCCCGGAGAAGCCCTCACACGTAAACTTTCTTCAAAATAATAATAATTAATTCTACACATTTTTTTTTTCAAACTTCATTTTCGGGCAAAACATTTATATAAATTTCCGGGTCTTTACATGAGTAGATGGTGGCAAGACAGAGGAAGGGGGGGGGGGGGGGGCAAAA
>JAXBDA010002812.1:0-35015 GCA_036023075.1 Gaultheria prostrata | reverse complement strand
AATCGCATTCCAAGTCGGGGTGAACCCTCCCGGTGGTGTTTGGCAAGACAGTTCAAAAGGACAAGCCAACGTAACAGACCACAGAGCCGGGAAATCTATTACTGCTACTTACTATCCGATTCCGTATATGTACTTCATGTATTTCAACACGTTAGGATTCCTTCTGTCCTTGAGTACAATCTTAGAGCTCATTGTTGTTTTGCCAGCGAGAAAAAAGGCATTTGGGTTTATTGGAGCTGGGATCTCGTGGTTGACGATCATGACCATGGCATTCACATATACATTTTCAGTCATTGTCGTCTCGCCCTCGGACTTGAAGCAGCCTAAGTCCGAAGGCCTTGGCATTTTGTCCGAAAGCCTTGGCATTTTGGTTATTGTTTTAGTGTGGGCCGTTGGGATATCATTTATCCGCATAGCACCGTACTTTTATAAAGAGATACTAGTTTTTGTGCTAGGATTTTTGCTACGGGGTTTGTCCGGAGGTTTGGTGATGTTGTTAATTTTCTGCATATGTACTTGGCTTGCGCGCGTGGTTAAAAAGCGTGCAAAGCGACATAGGGCCAGTGAAGGGACAGTCCAGTTGACCAGCGATACGGACTCGGCACCAAATCCAAATGCAGTTAGCGAGAACGAGTCCCGTGTTATGATCATGCCGTGAGTTTCATGCTCGGGAAGTGTTTTCTTTTTTGCGTTTGGACGGTATATGCGTACTCTGTTACTATGTTTTTGTAAAGCATTCTCAGTAAGCTGCTATGCAATGCTTGTTCAAGTGTCAGCTCAGTTGTTAAGTGTCCAACTGTCAAGTTGTTAAGTCGGTTAGCAGTCCATTTGTATTTTCATTTAATTTGAAGAATTCATTTGATTTGTAATTCGAGTTTCATTTTCTGTAATTGTATAAAGAGTCAAATGAGACAAGCTGTCAAGTTGTTAAGTCGGTTAAGAGTCCACTTGTATTTTCATTTCATTTGAAGAATTCATTTGATTTTTAATTCGAGTTTCATTTTCTGTAATTGTATAAAGAGTCAAATGAGACTCTCTTGGCTGTATCGAAAATGCTGAGAGAAGAAGGCGCCGTTTGTTTGGACATAAAATGTTTTTGTCAAAAATATTTTACCCATTTTCCATTGTTTGGTTACCAAAAAATGTAGTAAAATATTTTACAAAGTAAACATTTTACACCAATGGGGTGAAAATGTTTTTCTTTGATTTAGCCCGTAAGTCGTTTTTGGATTTAGGCCCAACATTTCCAAGCCCAAATCCCATATATCTCATTCCCTTCTTCAGCCTAACATTATCTCTCAGAGAGAGAGAGAGAGAGAGAGAGGCAATTCTCTACGCAACCATTCGCCAACATCGTCGATCCCTGCTCCATCATTTTCTAGATTTTGTATTGATTACATGTATATTCCGTATATTAAACAACATATGTATGTAGGTAGATCTGTTCATCCATCTAGCTCTATTTGCGATTTGATTGAGAAGCATATCTAAAAATCATTGTACAATTTGTGAGTATTTCCTGGGGCCATCTAAAGAGTCTCTGATTTTCTAGTTTAGCTTGGAACAATTCTCTTAAAAAGCATCTAAAAGCCAGTTTTAAAATTGATTGAGGTTACATGATACTAGCCTTAATTTTTTTCTTCGTTTTTTTTTTTCCCCATATAAGCATAAGCCATCTGTACCTTTTGTTTTGAGAATATGAGTATTCCGTCAGCGTTGGTGACAAATTTCATTTGTAATGGGATTTCTTTTTCAACCAATCTATCTCTTGCTTTTCTCCAGTAATTGTACCCTAATTATAATCTTTATGTAGATGGATAATGATCAAAATGATACGAATATAATTAAAGTTGCAGTAATCGACGCAGCCACTTCAGTAATAGCTGTTGGAGTTGTCATCCCCAACATTTTAAGACATAGGAACATGACGTGTATCCCTGATATACCTAGGTGACCTCATGTCAATAGAGACCAAGCGAGGGAGAGTTATATAATTAATAGCATTTTGTATGCTAGTATTAAGCATTGTTTAGGTCAGATACAAATGAGTCCTATAGTATTTTCAAAGCTATGCGATGCTCTCACTCAAAAAGGATTTGTACAACCCACGATACAGGGGACTTTCGGAGTACTGATATTTTCTCATTATTTTTCTAGGGAATTCTTACATTGACTGAAATAGATACACTCATGGGCCTTTGGGCCTCTACTAGAATTTTTTAATTATCACGAGGATATTTCAAATAGCGGCCCAACACATCTAAAGCACCATGTCTGATAGCGGCCCATGCTCAGCAAACAAGGTATTTGCTCCTGTTGTCCTTAAGCAAAGTTGTTCGACTGCTAGATCTATTACAAATTGGTTCATTTTGAAGAAAAATAGGACGGGGTTCATATTCCTTTTGTGCTTCGTGGGTCCATTAGGGGTGAACATGTACCAGAATTTGTCTTTTTTTTTTTTTTGGTGTGGTAAATCAAGAACTAAATCAATTATTCCAGAATTGTTGAGGATTTTGTGAACCAAACAATTAAAAATTGGTGAAACACGTAGTATCAAACGAATTCAGAACAGTAAGGTGTATCTTATTCCTCAAACATGACTCGGTTTTCGAGTCTCGACCTTGTTATGTCTTTATAGATTTGGTGCCACGTAAGTACCATCTTTTAACTAGGTGATTCTGTGGTGACGGTCTCTCTTTCTAAACAGTAGTTATAGCTCAAGCCGGACATTTCACAACGGGTCGGGAGCCCCTATATCACGCCATACTGTTTTAGTCTCTGAATTCTTGATTTTCCCGTTTCAAAAAAATAATTAGACTTGGTAATTACTTTGTCAAATCAATTCCATTTCGCATAAGGTTATTACGGGTAACTATTTTTAACTTTGATTATAGTTTTCAGATTTGAGCGTAACTCAAATGTTTCCGTTGTTTTACATTACATTTTTCGTACTTTCTCTGATTTTGTCTTCATTGAAAAGTGTTGCATTTTATTGTTTCGTTTTGTTTTGTTTTCATATTTTATTCCCCTAGTTCTCTGCATTATAATTTAGTTGTAAACCTTAGGGCAAGTTGGTTGAGTATTAATTAACAATAAGAAATGCAGAGAGCTTTCTCTACATTGTATATTTAGGAGTTTTAAGATAAGAAGCGTCACGTACTAAGTCAATTGAAGGAGTCAGAAATAGATATAGAAAATGACGTCCCAATATCATCGATCCTTTGCTGACATGCATTAAGCTGACATCCTATCCTAAGATCATCCTATGCTAAAATGCCATCCAAATTACAGTGCTTTGGCCGGCCGACTTTAATTTAATCTTACTCACCGCTAGTGGGTAGTGAGATTATGTGTCTATATATACACGCGTGATGAGCCCGTGTTGTGCAAGCTTAGTTTTCTGAAAAGCATTACTCATTTTGTTATAAATAAACAGAGAGAGGGAGAAATGGAGGAACGGCTCTGTGATGTAGCAATGAGAGGGGATATAGAGTCACTGCGTGAAATAATTAATGAAGATTTTTTAATTCTGTATAAAGTTCGTATGGGTAGTTTCAAGGGGAAAAATCCTCTTCATATGGCTATATCAACAGGACAAACACAATTTGTTCTAAAACTTCTAGAAATGAAACCTGATCTTGCTGAAGTTTTAGATACAGAATTAGGGGCGGCCCTTCACGTAGCATCCGCTATGGGGCACAGAGAGATAGTGAAAGCTTTAGAGGCGGTTAGCCCTGGGATGTGCCTAGCTCGTGATTGAGATGGTAATAACCCCTCTTCACATTGCTGCAATCAAAGGTCAGGTCCAAGTCCTAGAAGAGTTGGTTCGAATGAGCCCCTGTAGAGCTCAAGTTAAGACGGATGGAGGCGACACCATCTTGCACTTATGTGTTAAGTATTATCAGTTTCAATGTTTAGAACTACTACTACACTATATTCGAGATCTACAATTTGTCAATGCTGCTGACACCGATGGCAATACCATATTGCATCTAGGTTTCCGAAAACCAATCGGAGGTATGTCCGCATTCATGCATTTCTGATTCCTAAATTTTTTGGCATATTTCTAACAGTTATTTATTTTATCAGGTCTTTTCCTTTTTATCTAATGGTGATTCCGTCTATAATTCATTAAGATGATCAAACTTGTGCTCATGAGCAACAGCAAAATGGATGTGAATGCAAAAAATAGAAGTGGCCGAACAGCGCTGGATATTCATTTCCTAGCAGGAGGAAATCCAACAGGTTTGGGGATTCAAGAATTCTTAATTAATGCTGGGCCAAAAGGAGCGAACAGACTATCGACGAGGTTGAGGAGCTTGAGCCTAAGTGGTGGCAGGAAGAGTTTGAATTACGTCTTTTATGACATTTGATATCGCACCCGCAAGTCTGTTCTTAGACTGACTGGTCACAGGGAATGACATCGTGTCACCAAACCCATGGGGGCACTCTGGACCCAACAATTATAGATCTGATGATTTGCTAGGAATATAAGTTTG
This sequence comes from Gaultheria prostrata, assembly GCA_036023075.1. Lineage (NCBI taxonomy): Eukaryota > Viridiplantae > Streptophyta > Magnoliopsida > Ericales > Ericaceae > Gaultheria > Gaultheria prostrata. The sequence goes on along the minus strand of JAXBDA010002812.1, from coordinate 30,516 downwards.
CTAGACCGATATACTCCTAGCATTGATATAAAACAAACAGTTGATAACTTATTTACTTCACTTACTTTGTGATAGAGGTTGATCATCCTTTTGACAGATTCTCGTAAAATATTATGAAATTAAAAAAACTTGTTACACGGCGTTGGATATAGAAAGAATAGTAATGTCGTATATATTATGTAAATATTAGTCTTCGGAACCAACTAATTGGCATTTCTCAAGAAAAAGAAAATGGAAAAACTCTTTCTCCCGACTCTTTATAAATGTACAGTAATTTATTCCATGGCCCCAGCAATTTTGCGGGTCGCTCTATAGGTGAGGTCATTCACATGTAATTAAGCACCATGAGATCATCACCCGTGGAAAATTTTCAATTGGGCCCATCTTTAAAATTGGCAAGTCTTCCAGAAGCAAATATACACTTGTACAGTTGTACACAAAGCTAGCAAATAGAAGTAAGAGCCACACAAACAAAACAACTCTCAATGGATAACAGGATAATATAGTTGATTCCAATGCAAAGCCAACCAGTCAGGGACGGAGTCAGGATTTTTGCGTAATGGAACGGATATATATGGAAGAGAGGCGGAGTTATATAATTTGATTATATTTATATTTTTCCAATGTAATAGTAGAATTTTTTTAAATTGTAACAGGGACGACAACCCTTACTAATCATCCCTGGCTCCATTTCAAAAAGCATAAGGGAAAATACGAATTAGGTGTGGGCTAATGGTAAAATCGTTGTACCAAAAATGGGAGGACGAAACTCTCTCTCTCTTTAAGGAGAAGAAGATAAGGAAAAGGATATACTCATTGTCTTTTCTCTTTTTATATTCTCATTTTGTTGTAACTCTAGATAGAGAGACAAAAAGAGAGAGAGATAATGGAGGAATTGTTGTGTGATGCAGCACTGAAAGGGGATATAGAGTTACTGCACGAAATAATGAATAAAGATTTCTTCATTTTGTACAAAGTATGTGTGGGAAGTTTCAAAGGGAAAAATCCTCTTCACGTGGCTATATCAACTGGGCAAAGAGAATTTGTTCTAAAACTTCTGGAAATTAAACCAGATCTTGCTGAAGTTTTAGATCCAGAACTAGGGGCGGCCCTTCATGTAGCATCTGCTAAGGAGAACGTAGAAATTGTAAAAGCTTTAGTGACCGTTAGCCCTGGGATGTGCCTAGCTCGTGATCGAGATGGTAACAATCCTCTTCACATTGCTGCAATCAAAGGTCAGGTCCAAGTCTTAGACGAATTGATTCGAATGAGTCCCCGTAGAGCTCAAGTTAAGACGGATGGAGGCGACACCATCTTGCACTTATGTGTCAAGTATTATCAATTTCAATGTCTAGAACTACTACAACGCAATATTCAAGATCAAGAATTTGTCAATGCTGGTGATACCGATGGCAACACCATATTGCATCTAGTAGTTTCCGAAAAGCAATTGGAGGTTTGTCCACTTTCACGGATTTCTGATTCCTAAATTTTTTGGCATATTACTAGCAGTTATTTATTGACCTTGTCCTTAATTTCATATGCATATCAATACTCCATTCATCTCATATTATTTATTCTTTTTCAAAAGAATTTACATTTTTGAATAAAAACTAAACTACTTTCCTCCAGTATAGTCTTTTTCAGTCTCTTTAACAAATCTATTCATGAAATCAAAGTAAATGATACGGTCCCGGCCAGCATACCGTTTGTCTAATTGAGCGGTATGTACTAGTACCGTTGTGTATCTCGGTATCATCGTGCATTTATCGCCACATACGTTTTATATGCCTTAGTACATGAATGGTGTAACAGTAAAATCGGAACATGCATGCATGCCAAGACCTGAGTACATAAGGATCACCAACGTGTTTCGATTACGGTACAGGAGGACTTGGAGTTCCCGTTGTATAACAAACGCACTACAGGGTTGTAGTTCACCTCAGTAAAGCATTTCAGGATATATACCATAATCGTTATATGAACTGGTCACTTTAAAGAATTCACTGAGAACTTTATTTTAACCAGGATTCCGGTTAATCAGACACTTAGAGCATCTCCATCAGTCTAGGCAAAAATGCTAGCCATTTTGCCTCAAAAGTGCCATACAATGATATACTCCAGCTAGCCAAAAAATATCACCTCTACCCAACAATCTAGCCATTAGGCCCAACAAAAAAAAAACGATGTCACCTTCTCCCTCACACGGGCACTGCGAGTGCATCTCACTCTCTTGCACGCGCCGCCTTTGACCGGCGCGTGCGGTCGCCACGAGCTTCCTAGCCTCAAAATGATTTTAGGACTCGTTTTCCGGCGACTGTGTTTTTTCCGGCGACTCGTTTTCTGCCGGCGAAGCAACTACAACCCACTCTTCGCCGTTCTTATCGTCGATTTGCTGGGAGAGAGAGAGAGAGAGAGACGAGTCGCCAAGCCTCGCCCCCTGTGGCGAGGTGCTGTAGACAGACAGGGCCACGATGGCGAGGCTGTTGGGTGACGGTTTTTGGTGAATTTTCCGGCAACCTCACCAGCGCCGGCGAGGCTGGGGCAAGAAGCGAGTTTGCTGGAGATGCTCTTATAACCAGATGATAAAGAAATATTTTGTCATCCAGTCGATTCTCTGAATCAACTCTGAACCAAACTAATTAATCACATGATTAGTTAAATCTGATCTGCTTTATTTTCTGTACCAATGAACTATTGGCGAACATGAGATGATACTATGTTAAAAAAGCACTTTCGAATTGTAACCCACTCTTATAGTTGGGGGCGGATCCATGAAAGGTCCAAGGTGGGCACGTGACACCTGGACTTTTTGTAATTACTAGAACACCCCTAGATATTAGGAATATTCATTTGACTCCAACAAATTAATACTAGTGCCCTCAATAATCTAAAAATTACTGCTTAAAACCCTCTTATGCATATGAAATCAAGACAACACGTAGCAATTTGTGTATTGAATCTACCAATCTAGCTATGCTATGATTAGAAATTTTTTATGGCTAGGATTTTTTATGGTTTTAATCTCATCAACTGATAGATTGATTGAGAACATTAGACAACAATTTAAAATCATGCATGCAAAATTTTACGGACCAAATTATGTTCAAGGCCTTCTTTCATCTTTTAAGTATACTTTATGGATTTTGGTCTTCGGGATGAATATTTGAGGTTTGTATTATGATAAAATTTGATCGAAAAATGTTTTCTTTGTACGATCAGTTAGTGCCCCTCTGGATCAATATCCTTGATCTGCCACTAATATAGTACGTTGGTGCAAAACAGGGACTCCCAAGTCGTACGGTTTGGAATCGGCACGAATGTGTTTAATCAGTAATTTGTAGTCGAAAAATTGACTCTTAATTTTAACGAAAAGACAGACAATGTATAGATGAAGTTAAAGTATTCCTTTCCTCTTTATCTAATGGTGATTCTGCATATAATTCAGATGATCAAATATGTGCTTAGCAACAGCAAAATAAAAGTGAATGCAAAAAATAAAAGTGGGCAAACGGCGCTGGATATTCATTTCCTAGCAGGAGAAAATCCAACAGGTTCGGTGATCCAAGAACGCTTACTTAATGCTGGGGCCAAAACGAGCGAAGAGACTATTACAGAGGCTGAGCTGCTTGATGCTGAGCCTAAGTGGCAGAGTAAGAGAAGGAATGCCCTTCTGATTGTAGCTTCACTGATTGCAACAATGACATTCCAAGTTGGGGTGAACCCGCCGGGTGGTGTTTTTCAGGACGATTCAATAGGAGCAGTCGGAACACCTATACTTCGTCATACGGACCCTTCCTCGTACTTCAACGTACTGGTTGCAAACACGATTGGACTCCTAGTGTCTCTAAGTACAATCTTACTGCTTATTTTTGCTATGCCAGTGCCGGAAAAGTCTCATCGGATGACTAGATTTTTGCTCACGTGGTTTACAATCCTGGCAATTTTGATTACTTAGAGCAAATCCAATGCTAGATGGAAAATAGCTATAGCTATTGCTATATTTTGGCACCAAAAAGTGGTTTTTGGTGCTAAAATAGAACCCAGCTTCCAGTGGTTGGTTCTATTTTAGAACCAAACAGTTTCAAATTTAACTAACTTTCCCTCCACCTCACTATTAATTACTTTTTCAACCCCAATTCAACTATCTACGTTATTTTCAACCCCATTGTGATCTAATTTTTTACCCCCCTCTTCCCAACTAATTTTTCAACCCCCGTTCTACTTTATTTTGTCAGATATTTTTCAATCCACCATTCTCAACCCCCGTTCTACCTAAAATTTCGGATATTTTTCAATCCACCATTCTTAACCCCCGTTCCACTGTTTTCAACCATCATTCAACCCCAGATATTTTTGTTATCTAATTTTCTCATCTAACTTTCCTCAACCACCATTCTAGCCAACTTTCTCATCCAACTTTCTTCAACCACCATTCTACCCAACTTTTCTACAAATACACATCCAACCTCAATTAGCCACCACACCCATTCTCATTTACCTGATATATTTTCCTTTCCAAACTAAAATCATGAGCAAGTTAACCAAGAGGGTATTGCGGGGAGATTTCGACGGAGATTCCTCCGATGAAGATGAAGTTGCAATGGTGCAGACGCTACTGATGAACCACTACGAACAAACGCAAAGACGTCATAACCAACAAGGGGGTTATGTTGGTTCTATCAGTGGTCGAGCTTTCATCCGCCGTGATAGGGCTGCTGCCAACGAAAGAATCCATTCAGATTACTTTTGTGAAGATTCCCACTTTGGTGAAAAAAAATTTCGCCAACGTTTTCGGATGGCTAAACCCTTGTTTGAGAGGATCTTGACTCAACTCCAGCAACACGACGATTATTTCGTCCAAAAGTTCGACGCTGTTGGTGCTGCTGGTCTATCTGGTATCCAAAAGATGACCGCAGCACTGAGAATGCTTGCATACGGGATGCCAGCTGATAGCGTCGATGAGTATGTCAAGATCGGAAAAAGTACTGCTATAGAATCACTCATGAGATTCTGTAGAGGAGTTGTGGAGATCTTTGAACCAGAGTACCTGAGGGCTCCAAATGAAGCCGATCTTGCTAGGCTCCTACGTGTGGCCGAGGATCGTGGATTCCCTGGGATGCTAGGCAGCTTGGACTGTATGCACTGTCAATGGGATAAATGTCCAACTGCTTACCACGGTATGTACACTGGACATGTTGAGAAGCCCACCATCATACTTGAAGCTGTTGCTTCATATGATTTATGGATTTGGCATGCTTTCTTTGGGATGCCCGGTTCATTTCACGATATCAACGTGCTTGATCAGTCTCCTCTCTTTGATCAACTTCGTTCCGGTCGTGCCCCGCCTGCCCAATTTGTCATCAATGGACGACAGTACGACATGGGGTACTACCTTGCTGATGGTATCTACCCAAAATGGGCGACTATTGTCCAAACCATTAGAGAGCCCAGTGACAGAAAGAAGGCTCACTTTGCGAGAATGCAGGAGCGATATCGTAAAGATGTTGAAAGGGCATTTGGTGTGCTACAAGCACGCTTTGCAATTGTGAAAGGTCCGGCCCGTTTTTGGGACCAGGTAGATCTATACTACATCATGAAAACCTGTGTTATCTTGCATAACATGATAATTGAGTACCAACGTGGTGAAGACGATGTTGAAGTTGTTGAACTACTTCGTGAGAGGCCACTTCAAGTCTCACGAGAGCGAACACCCACATTCAATGAATTCCTCGCTCGTAACAGGAAGATGCGATCTACTGAGACATATAACGCGCTTCGCAATGATCTTATTGAACACCTCTGGGCCCGTAAAGGAGAGGAAGCATGAGCTTAGATTAATTGAACTTTTAATATAGTAGTACGTTTCCCGTGTTGTGGAAATTAGTTAAATAATTTTAGTGCCAATGTTGTAATACGTTTCCCGTGTTAGGGAAATTAGCTAAATAAAAAAATATTTCAGTTATCAACGGAGAATGTTACATTAATAGGAAATGAAACCATCAACCAAATAACAATTAAAAAACTACAACGATCAATATTCAGGTAGATCAGTATAATAAGTTGTGGAAGTTGAACTGGAGAACTTCGCCATGATTTCAGCCTTGCGATGCTCGTAATAAGCCCTCGCTTGCGGGTCTTGCATCTGAGACAAGTCCATCTGCATTATCCTTTCCTCTTGTTCTCTCTCCTTCCTCGCCGTCTCTTTCTCCTTCCTCGCCATCTCCCTCTCCTCACATACTGTCTGTCTTTCCAGAGATACAACTTTCCTTTCTTCCAATTCAATCCTCCTAGCTTGGTTATCAATTACAGTTTTGTTGAGTTTCTCCAACAAGTTAGTCTGTTTCTTGTGCTCAACTTCGTCTTCCTTCTTCTTTGCTTTCTTTTCCTTAGCTAGCTTCCTTCCACCGGGCCTCTTCCTTGGCGAGGACACACTGCCACTACCTCCACTTGAAGGAATGACACTTGAAGGAGTGGTTTCCGCATCTAAAGACTCATATGTGCTTGGAATTTGACTTGCATCAGGGGAAAAAGGGAACGAGTTCGCGGCAATGTCAGGAGTATTTGCTTTCTTCCCACCAGGATTGACATCCTGCCACTTAATAGCATGTTCTAAGATGGCCCAACAACCATCCATACCACTGAAATACTTTCCAGTGTCTTCATAGTACGCTTGCTTTGCCATATCAAACTGCATATTGGATACGAAAATTTTAAAAAATTATTAGTACAAGTTTAAAAGAAACAAGACAAGTTTACAAAAATTATTACTCCCTCCGTCCCAAAATTTTTGTCCGGTCCGCAAAACAAGAACTTGAAAATAATACAAAATTTTCAAAAAAAATTCAAATTGATTTAGACAAAATTATTAGTACAAGTTTAAACAAAATTTATTACCTCATTTTGATGGGTCACGCCACTTTGATTTAGAGCTTCAACACTTCTTAAACACCCACGGAATTTGTTGCAATTCTTCTGGATTATTTGCCAACGAGATTTGATACTTGCTTCAGTTCGTTGATCGTCAATTGTTTTTTCTGAATACTCTTGTAGCACCCGAGTCCAGAATTGACCACGTGGCTGAGAGTTACCAATAATCGGGTCTTGAGTGATGCACAAATAAGCTCTACAAATTGCTTCGTCTTGCTCGGAAGTGAAAGATTTTCCTCTTGACGAAGCCATAATTAGTGGACAAATTTTCTTTATGAAAAGTGGTGGTGGAAGAAAAAAATAATTTGTGAGTTTTGTGACAATTTTACACATATATATAGAAAGTAGAGGAAAGTTGACCGTTGGAAAAATTATGGCCGTTGGATGAGCCCGTTGAAATGGAATCTGCCCGTTGGAAGTATTTTTCCAAGTGCCAAGTGAGTTATCCCAAGAGAAGTCTGTCATTAATTCCCAAGAGAAGCACAGTGCTTCTTTCTCTCTACCTCTCTATTTCCTTTTTCTTTTCCTCTGTCCCTCTCTTCTCCTCTACCGATCGAACCCAGATGAAACCGATCGGCCACCTCCTCTCCTCTACCAATTGTCCTCCTTCCCACCTCCTCTCCTCAGCCACTCTCTGAAGCCGGACGAAACCCATAGTCCCCGCCGTTCCAGATTCTATCCGATCGGCCAAATGAAGCCGATGAAATCAGATGAAACCGATCGGCCAAGGAAACCACTTTCCAGCCAGATTCCGCCCACTTTCCACCCAGATTTCGCCCTCACCGGCGTTTGTACGGTTCAATTCCAGCCGATTAAGCCAAGGTAACACTTTCCGGCCACTTTCCGTTCACTTTCCGACAACTTTCTGGTATTCTCCGGTTGATTAATTTATATAGCAGTTGGGAGTTTGATGATGTGGCAAGGATAGCTATAGCTATCCTTGGTTCTATATTTGGAACCAATTTTGAAACTGATGCATTTTCCATCTGTTTATGGCACTGCACTGGATTCATCAAATGCCATCCTTGGTTCTATTTTAGAAATGCAACCCCTTTTGCATCCCTGCATTGGATTTGCTCTTATATGTCATCTATCCAAGGTCCTGAACTGTATTGGAAGCCTCACCGCGGGTATAGTTGTGCTTTTTCCATTCGGGCTATTTGTTCTCTGTGGACAAATGGGATGTGGGCCGGTTTATATATTTTTTTTCCTGGAGAAAGGTAGGAGTATCAAGGATATAATGTTGGAAGTGTGAACTTAATTGTGTGGGCCATATATGTGAGGAGTTGAGAGACAAATGGAGATGGAGATCTGAATAATTCGGTGGATTGAATTTGCGTGGGTAGTTTGTGTATTATGTTTATGTGTACTGTGTATTGTAAAAGTGTGGGAAAAGAGAGTGAGAAAGAGAGAGAGAGAGAGAGAGAGAGAGAGAAAGTGCATTAAAGGAGAGATCCGGGGGAGTCCCCCACTCTCCAGATTATGCGCGCGCAAGTGAGAGTGTGTGAGGTGTAATAGTGTTTGTACGTATTTGTGAAAGATTAATAAAAATTAGAGGTGTGTTTGTTTGTGTGTGGAATTCTCTCTAACTTCTCATCATATAAAACAATACAAAGAATGATACAAGGAAGTAGTCCAAAAGAGAAGGACCTACCCACCACTAATGACCATGCAAGACCAGAAACGTGGGAACAAAACAAAACGAGGCTAATTTTTTTTTGGGACCATTTCTCGATTTATGCTTGTCATTCTTGCACAGGGGCCATGCACAAGAAAATATGCTAAGAGTACTCGAATGGAGGCCATGTAAAGGATTTTCAAGGTCGGGCAGAGGTAGGCCGAGAGATGACTTGCAAATGCAGTTGGCGGGAATCAGTTCTATATTTGTTTAATCTTTTAATTTCATTCTCATGCTGTTAGTTTTCTTCTCAAGAATTGCTACAATGTTTTATAGAGATTGTGTCTAACACAGGAATTGGTTCAATTCAGTATATTTCAATGTTTTATAGAGAGGTAGGCCGAGAGATAACTTGTATCTCATTATGTATTGATGACGCAATTTCTGGCGCAGCCCGACGAAGCACCTGCAAAACAGAGTTAAACTAAGGACACCGGTGTGGTGTTAGCCAACCAGCCTCCGATGCCTAAGTCAGTCTCTCGTGTGCTAGAGTTGAGTATTGTTCAAGTATGGATGACTGGAACAACGTACTTCGATTTAGTTACTTGGAGTCGTTTATATAGGCTAACAGAGCGATTGAGTCCTCGTAGGACTTGGACTTTCACCAATGCTTATCTCGTTAACGCCCTTAGCTTATTGGAAGCCTCTCATTCCCAAGCGGAATAGGACTTCCAATACCCTTAGGAGTCTTACGGATAAGCCACCGGACTTCGCGGGCTTTATCTTGATCTCGTGAGAGAAGAGTTCGAGTCCTTTCAGGACTTCTAGACCCCTTGGGGTTATTTCCCTTGTCAGGGGTGTGGGGCGAGCTGTTCTTCCCCTTCTTTTAGTCCAAGTCTGGCAGTCCGAGTTGCCCTTCCATTGCCGAGCTGTGCTTGCTAGTCCGGACTGTGTCCCTCTGCTCCTCAGTCCTTGGGATGCTCATTGAGCCCTTCTCTGTTTCTGGTCTATGCCCGAGCTCTTTGTACCGAGCTGGGCTTAACGGGGATGAGCTGACCTTGTGGTCGGTTTATCCTTATCAAGTATATTTCAATTCAGTTTCTATAACTTCCTATTTTGCTTATGCCATATAGGAAATTGTTCTTTGGACTTATGTCCACCCCCACCCCCCGAATTGGGAGCTTTTAGTCACGGGGCTTCTGATTTACGGTAGGACATGGAAATCGAAGTATTAAAATGAGCGTGCTATTGAGGCTCCAACGAAGTGGGCAGAATGAAATGAGACATACTTGTATATAGGAAGCAATTGGATGGTGTAATTCAGGCTGAAGCCAAGGTTGGACCGTAATTTTTTTTAAGTTCATTGAAGCATTATTTCGAACACCTTGTGTGGACATGTCAATGAAGCTTTTCAAATATGAAAAATCTCATTTGTTTTGAATTCAAATGAGTACTTTTCATTCCTGAAAAGAGGAGCAAAGCCACTGGAAACAAATTTGGTTTTATTAGGTATGACTGCCCTGTTTCGGCTGATTTGGCAGTTCTCAAAGCAAATGGCTTATGGCTTGATGATAAGAAACTTTTTGTCAAGATAGCATCATTTGGTGTTAAAGGTAAAATGCCCAATTTGTTAAATTCAAGCAGAGGAGGAGTAATGTGTAAGGGTGGATTGAGGCAAACAAAGGTAGACAAACCTGAAGCTGACATAAGCGAGGGAAGGGTAAAAAGTAGTGGACTTCAAAATGATTTTTTGGTAAATAATGATAGATCATTTGCCCATGTCCTTATGGGAAAAAAGGCTCCAATCCGTAATGGTACCATTCCAAAGGCTGCTATGAAAACCTTTAATTTACAATCAATGGGCAATGGTTGGCTCTTCAGTAGTGCCGTTGCCACCCTACGCAGAATAAGGACTATGGTAGATCTTAAAAAGGATCTTAAAATAACAAATGTGGAAAAGAAATAAATTATAAGGACCAAAATAAATAAATAAATAAGTGCAAAAATAGGCTTATGTATTTGGTAACGTCAAAACTGCGTTTACCTGCACTCGGGATTGTCCACCCGCGGTCGCCAGTGACTTCCCAAAAGAAGTACCCACGAAGGCCAAGGCCTTGAGCAAACTGTATCTTTGCCGTTGTTGACCAGACATCATCGTATCCAATCCACCTATCCCCCGCACAGGAATACGCAGACACCGTCTCCTCGTCATTCACAACCTTGGCATTTTTATTCTCCCTATTGAACCTCTCCACCTCGGAATATGTCATTATCCCATTATCCCCCGGGCCCACCCCCACCGCTGCCGCTCCGATACCATTTGACCTCGGGTCCTTTAGCTTCCAACTGTACCCGTACAGCGGCAGACCCATGACCAACTTGCCCGGACCCACCCCGGCGTCGATCCACGACTTGAGCGCAGATCTCGTCGACATACCGTTTGGGTTAGACCACGCGGCGTGGGCACCGGTTTTCATAGTGTCCCAATTCCCACAGTAGTTGTAGCACATGACGTTCACCCAGTCCAAGTTTGCGTTGATGGAGTTCACCGGGAACGACCGGGGTACGTCCGGATGGGAATTTATATCCACGGTGGGGGCCACGGCAGCCGTTAAATAGAGTTTCGTCTTGCCCGTTTCTTCCTCCTTGTTGAGGTGGGCCCTAAATTCTTCGAGTAATTGGCCGAAATTTATCATGTCTTGGGAGTCTTGAGGGAACTCCCAATCGAGATCAATGCCATCAAAGCCATATTCCCTTGCAACTCTAACGCATGAGTTAATGAAACACTTGCGGGAGTCTTCCTTCTTCGCCATCTCGTAAAAGACTTTCCCGCCCGCGCTCCACCCGCCGATGGCAAGAAGTGTCTTGGCCGGGGGATTTTTACTGCGAATCGTGGTTGTGAAACTCGTGAGCGTTGAGGCTGAATATTCCGAGACATCAAGCTCGAAAGTTTCGTTATCGGGCACGAGAAAAGCGTAGTAGAGGTGCATGGGTGAACAGGCTCGTGTCGATGGACGAGGGCGGGAAATCGGAGACCCATGAAGGCCAATAAGCCCCTCTGACTACGCTAGAAGATGTTGTCCCGGCCATGGTGTACTTTGTGGTGATAGTGAATATGGAAATAGCAGAGGGTTTGTATTGATCTTTTGCCCTTGGTCTTCTTATAGGTAGCTAAATTTATGCCCCAAAATGGTATTCGAAAATAGATATGTATATGTCGGAAAATAATTTTCTTACCTTCTTTTCTGATAATTGTACACCTTATTCTTTTGGTAAAAAAAAAAGTGGGAAATCATTTTGTTTAATCAATAATCTTTTTGGCCCCATTTTTTTTTTTTTTCCGTGGATAGCCAATTCACCCCACCTCAGAGACGGACGATCGATAGAGACTTTTAGGTATGTGTTATGTAAGTTAAAAGAAAAATGTGCTATATGATATTGTCTTTTGTTTTAGGTCACATCGATCTGCTCACTTTATTAGAAATGAATACGTCTATAATCACACCCAAAACACACCAAAATAAACAAACACTCACATTAATATGTGAGCCTGAGGGTTTTTGTATTTGAGTATGCAAATTGGATGTGGTTGTAGACTTTAATTTTCATTAGAAATATTATTAAGTTATTTTACTATTATACTCTATTTATGTGGATGAAATTTAACTAATAATGAATTAAATTCAACATTTTTCATGTCCACATTTGACAATCAATAAAACAGCGCATTATTTATCAATTTTGGGTTCTGCGGCCGCCAGAATCCAACAACTAATCAAATTTAACTTTTTCTCATTACAAAAAAATTGAGTTTTAGTGACAACCTAGTGACAATAACGTGTCACTAAAAGTGTGTTGCTATTTGATAAATGTATTCAGTGACAGCTTTAATAGGACCCAGTTACGAGGTAAATGGTAACAATTAATTTCACAAGAATTGCACACGCCAGCAAACCACGTATTTAGTTTGGGTGGGTGTTACGTGTATAACCGTTAAATTTTATAGAAGTAGGAATGACGATATACGTGATGGTGTGTCTTGACTTCATAAGCACTATTAAACTTTTTTATTACTCCATTTTATTGTTGTTTAGATTTGGAATTGTTTTCAATCGGACCGCACCACTAATAGAAAATAAAATTAATCTCACAAGAATAAGTCAAGTAGCCATCTAACCAAATATTTAGTTGGGCCAGTTGGCCACAGGTCCACTATAGACATTTTGTAATCTCTCGGATCCACATCATAATTCTAGAACACTTCCAGTCTACCAGCTCTTTACAAATACAGATTTACCGTCTTAAAAAGACTCAATAATATTTCTATGTAGGCAAATGAACCTTAGAGGAATTCTTTATATTTAGTTTTGGGGGTATTGCGTGTATCTTTTGTACACGGGGTTCAGCTCTATTACTAAATTTAACTTTTTTAAAATATGTTAATGTGGATTGTAAGCTAAGTTAAATTTGGTTAACTAATAGGTAAATTTTGCGTCCACATATATGTTAGATAATATTAAAAAAGCTTCATGGTACTAAAGAATTGCGATATAACATATCACATTATTAATTTGTATGAGTCCCACGGGTACACTTCAAATAATCGTATTAAGCTTCTTTCTAGTATTATATTGCATTTACGTATTACACTATTTGAATGCAACGAACAATTTTTTTCGAAGTCAGCAAATAACAATGAATAGAATTTTTTTAAAAAGAAGTGAGTAAATAAATTCCAAGGGTTAGTTTGGTCGTGATGACTTGGAACTATGGAATTTGCTCCATCTTATTAGGTTTTAGGTTTCAAAATTTTGAGGTATTATCAATTGTTTTTGAGCCGGTCTATACAAGATTTTGTACTGATTAGAGTCGGACCCTGTTGCTAATATAGATAACTCGAACTCAAACTCAATTAGCATTTGAGAACTTGATCGATTCTTGATTCAAGTACTAAACGAGTCTTTATAAATGAGCCTAGTCCACATGCAAATACAAGCCGAGCATATCTACATGGGTCAAATCTATGTTAACTCAAGCTCGACAAGATCACCATGGGCGTGTTTGTGATGGTAGGCCCCTCCTAACCCATGCCTCCTCAGCCCTTCAGGGTGAGTCTCTAGCCATCCGCCTTGCTGGTTCCCTCCTTCATGCCAACGGTATCTCCCAAGCAGCCATTGAGAGTGATAACAAGACTGCTATTAAGCTATGTTCCACAGAGAATGTCCCGCCATATATGGAACTGCGCTACTATAGTTGCTGACATCCACTCTTTGCTCTCTACCCACCGTTGGTCTTTCTCCTGAGTTTCTAGAGTCTGTAATCGAGTCGCCCACTGGGTGGCTTCAATTTGTCTCAAAGGAGCCATCCCAGTTATTTTATTTTATTTTATTTTTGGTAAATCGGAATGATATTAAACTAAACTAGAGAAAAACAAAGTTTTGCCACATAGATCAAGGTAGTCCCAAATACAAAACAAGAACCTTAGTCCAAGAATTGCCTAAGATTTAGACAATCTCTATTGAGAAACTCTCTGATCGAGAGGGGGCTAGTGGGTAGAATCTTGAACTCTTCCTCTTGCTCAGCTCCAATTCCAGCTAGGTGATCCGCACATTCGTTGGCTCCTCGGTAGACATGAGATAATGTTGAATTTGTTCCAACCATGACTGTCTTAGCATCATTGATGACAGTGCTCAATGGATGGTTGATGTTGGGACCTTTGTTGATGAGATTAACTGCCACTAGTGCATCAGATTCAATTTTCACATTTGACCATCCCTTCTCTAGGATAATAGTGAGGCCTTTGTAGATACCCCACACTTCGGTTTCAAGACTTGAATCGGCAGTGGATTTTCCATAGTATCCCAGGCACCAATTTCCTTTATCATCTCTGTATAAGCCTCCATAAAGTAAGTCTCTGGTTTCGTAAATCATTTGATAGGTTTGGTTTAAAGGCCTCGTCAATCTCATGAGCATAACTCCAAATTGCTTTGGAGCTAACTGATGGACTAACATCAAAGTTTTCAAAACTTTTTTTATTTCTATCTTTCCAGATTTGCCAAAGGGTAGTGATAAATAAAGTTTTCCAAAGCAAAACTGGATTGCAAGAAGAAATTTTAGTATTCTTTTTTAAATGAATAGTAATCCAATCCTTTGATAGGCCTTTCAAACCAAATTCTAATCAAATGTCTAACTTTCTACTGATTCCAGAGCTCAATGGATTTAATACAACCTCTAAAGAGGTGTTTTAAATCCTCAGGGGCATTATTGCATCTAGGACACGTATCCATAGCTACAATACCTCTCCTAGATCAAGAGATTAGTGGGAAGTTTATTATGAAAAACTAGCCAAATGAAAGGTTTTAAATTTGGCGGGGTTTTTATTTTCCAAAACCATTGCCATCCTGTGAGGTCATATCCGTCTCCCTGTTAATAAGATCATAAGCAGCAGAAGAGGAAAACATAGATTACCAGAATTAACCCACGTGGGGTTATCCTTAACTTGGGAGAAATGGGGAATGTTAATACGAAGAATCAAACTTTTGGTATTCTCATCAACAATGTTATCAATAGACTGAAGGTCCCACATCCCATTAACAATCAGACTAGAGACTTTTGTGTTCATAGTGTTGTGGTGTCCTGGGTACAAAGTTTCCAGGGAACTCTCTCCAACCCACCAGTCCTTCCAAAGATTAACCAAATTCCCATTCCTTACAATCCATTTCATCCCCTTAGAAAGAACCTGGTTGGCCTTAGTGATGCTTTTCCAAATAAAGGAAGAAGATTTGTTAGAGGGCCAGTCAGACATAGACCTATTTGTAAGGTACTTCTCCTTGAGAATTTTAGTCCAAAGACTATTCTCCTCATTGGCTAGCTTCCAGCTAAGTTTGGACAAGAGAGCCAGATTTTGGGTGTGGGCTTTCTTAAGGCCAAGGCCTCCGTTATCCTTCTTCTTACAAACTTGGTTCCAATTAACAAGGTGGATTTTTTTCCTACGCACAGTATCTCCCCATAGGAAGTTTCTGTTAATACGATCAAGTTTATCACAGACACTTATGGGGATATGCATGGTTTGCATGGAGTAACTGAGTATAGTAGATGTGACGGATTGCACAAGAGTAGCCATCCCAGTTAATTGGTCCTCTCATCCCCCTCCTCTTTTGTCTGACTTATGTATTTCTGATGCAACTGCTGAGTTTTTTACTTAATGAGAATATCTTTCAGTTAAAAAAAAAAAAAAAGCTCGACTCATTACTAAATGAACCGAAAATCTTCTGCGATTTGTAAAATTGGACATTTAGGCTAACTTCGGCATTTTAGCCTAATAATTTTGTTCATTTTCCCAGCTTTAGGTAAAAATTTCATCATACTCCCCATTCATCTCAGAGAGAGAAATTGACGATAAACCTACCGAGTAACTATCTAGTACCGAACTGCAAGCAATATTTTGTACGAAGTCCAAAAGAGAAAATGGCTGTAAAAGAAAGTAATGAGCTGTGTGACACGCAGAGTTACTAAATTTCATTTATTCATCTTTTACACCATTGAAGGGCAATAAAGTAAAGCAGAAAAACTAACATCAAATGGCATCTAAACATAAAATTACTCCCTTTGTCCCTTTTTAAGTGTATAACTCGTAATTCCAACTTAAAGAAAAAAAATTAAAGAGATATCATAATTATACTTTCCCGAACGTTTACCTCCATTTTCCAAATTTATCTTCTACCTTTACCCATTAACTACTTAAAGGACAGTCCAAAATCGAATACTCAACTATCAAAAAGGGACGGAGGGAGTATGAATTAAGGAGGTCAATATTCCTCACTTAATTACCACTTGAACAAGGAAATTAATTTTTATTATACAAACTGAAAACAACACAGAAGATGTGAACTTTCAAGAACAGCATGCAGCTGGGGCTCAGAGAATCCACGACCTTGAAGCTGCACAACATCAAGCATAATGAAGAATGTGTTAGACCTGAATAATACATACTAATAAGCGTTAATGTTGCACTAAAGAAGCGAAGATGAGGTTCAATATGCATGGATCCCTAGTATTATTGCTTTTCTTGATAATTCATGGTGTCCGAATCAATTTATACGCAATCAACTAATCACTTGAAGATCAAGCTCACCGTTAACGGATGCTCATTTTAAGTAGGGATCCTTATTATAATATTTCTACTAGGTTTTCATGTTGAATGTGTTAACGGATATGCATGTGCATTCATGGATGGAAAGAAAAGCAATGTGAATTCAACTAATTATGTTGAGCTGTAAATTAATTTTACCTTGTCTTGAGATTTTCCCCGCCTGATCACCGGCAACCTGCCAAAAGAAGTACCCACGAAGCCCAAGGGACTGAGCATACCCTATTTTCACCGTCGTCGACCTGACATCATCGTATCCAATCCATGAAGTTCCCGCATAGGAATACGTGGACACCGTCTCCTTGTCAAACACCACCGTGGCATTATTCTCCCTATTGAACGTCTCCACCTGGGAATAAGTCATAGTCCCTTCATCTCCCGGTCCCAACCCCACACCGGGCGCTCCAATGCCGGTCAATTTAGGGTCCTTGAGCTTCCAAGTTCGCCCATATAACGGTAGGCCCATGACCAACTTGCTTCGAGGGAGCCCAGCATTGATCCACGATTGAAGCCCATAACTCGTCGATATGTTACTCTTTGGGTCGAACAACGCGGCAGGAGCCCCCGTTGCAGTAGTGTCCCATGACCCATGGTAGTCGTAGCACATCGCATTGACCCAGTCCAAGTTTTTGCTAATCGAGGCCACAGGGAACGTCCGGATGACCGGCCCGAGGAAGAATTCCACAGAGAAGTACATTGCCGCGGTTAGCAAGAGTGGGCGGCCCGTTAACTTAGCATCCTCTTGGACCGCAGCCCTCCATTCTTGGAGTAATAAGCCCAAATTTTCCATGTCTTTTGGGTCTTGAGGGGACTCCCAATCAAGATCAACACCATCAAATCCGTACGTCCTCGCAACTTCAATAGACGAATCAATGAAACTCTTGCGAGAGATACTACTCGACGCCATCTGCGAAAAGATAGTCGGATCTACGCCTCCCCCGCCGACCGAAAAAAGTGTCTTGGCCGGCGGATTCTTCTTGCGAATCGTGGACGTAAAGTTCGATAGCAATGAAGCTGTAGAATTCGAGACCTCGAACGTATAAGTTACATTGCTAGGTATAAGAAAAGCATAGTAGAGGTGGGTGAACAGCCTCGTGTCGATGGCCGAGGGCGGGAAATAGGAGGAGGCCCCAGAAGGCCAATAGGCCCCCTTGACTGCCTGAGAAGATGGTCTCTGTGCCATACCACAATCTGTGGTGATAGACAAGAAGAAAATAACATACAGGTAGTAGTAATTTTTTAGACCTGCCATTGGTTTCTTTGTGGATAGCGAATGCACTTCCTCAAATGGTCCTAGAATATATATAAGCGTGTGTGTGAAATATCAAGCCTCATTAAGTTGACAAGAAAAGATGCCAATGTTAGCTTTTCTTATGTTGACTTTTGGAGGTTGAATTTATCTTTTGTCCACGGGTATTAGAATATTCTATTTACAATTGGAGGATAAACTGGGGAAATTGATCCTTTCCGTTCCAAGTTTGGACTCAACTGAGACAGTTCAGATCTGGAACAAGTATTTAGTACTCCTTTCGTGCTAAAAAGTTAGTTCAATATTTGATTTTTTGCTATCCCAAAATGTTAGTCCCGTTACGAAAATTAATGTACTTTATTTTATAAAATTTTCAATTTTGTCTTGTCTTTTTGATATAACAAGAATCATTTAAATGCAATGTTGTAATGATTATGGGAAAAATGGGAAAGACAAAAATGAAAAGTGTAATGATTATATCTTGAAAAAAAATTGAAATCTCAAAGTGACCCAAATTTTTTGGGACGGAATATAATTAATGATTTAGATTTGTTCAAAAACTCTTACTCCCTCCGTCCCTTTTTAAATGATCCATACGGGAATACGTGCAATTTCAAATCCATAAAAAACATATTTCTCTATATAACTTTCTAATTTTTTTTATACCAAATTAAAGTGCTCATTGAGTACTTTAATTTGGTACAAAAAAAAATTAAAAACGTTCTATGGAGGTGCCTTTTTTAACGTCCACAAAAATACACGTTTCCCAAGCAGATCACTTAAAAAGGGACGGAGGGAGTACCATTTTATAGTTAAGAGCTCATGAGCATTGTGTATAGTTTAGATTTTAACTGTGACATCCCGGGGAAAGTAAAGGGTACGTAATATAAGGCAATCCGATCAGTTACTGTATAACTTGAGGTTAATTTTTTGAGCCACATGGTTAGATAAGGGTTAGCGGGTCAGCTGGGGCGGATCATTACAGGTTGTATCAAAGCACAACCCCGATCTACATGATGGGAGCCACCTCTAACTAGGGTCTGATATGTGCCTGATGATGTGTTGTATTGTACAGAGCTTAGTGCCACACGATCGCCCCTAAGGAGAAGGTTGCTAGGCTAATGCAATAAGGACGTTGTATCATAAGTAGATGGGGGTATTGTGACATCCCACATCATTCAAGAAATTTAAGTAAAGGGTAAATAGTATAAAAAACAATCCGATCAGCTACTGTATAATTTGAGGTTAGCCTTTTGACCACGTGGTTAGGTTAAGAATTAGCAAGTCAACTGGGTCAGGATGTTACGTGAAGTGTTTCATCCAGTTTAAAACTTGAACGGTAGAGATCCTATGAAGAAAATTCTGACTTGACTAGGGTGATGGGTTAGGTGATCCAAATTTATTGTTCCACCATTTCTAGATAGCCGTCCATTGGGACTAATTCAACGTGGTGATCTTGTCAATGGACTGAGAAACCACAAGCCACTTCCTACAATGGCCACTACTTGGAGCATCTCGAAAAAAGTCATTAGCAAAAATCACTAGTTTCTCTGTATGGCTAAGCATTTTGAGTCAACCCAGCTTCGATAGCTACATTTATCCAGATGCCAGACAAACTACATGTAAAAGTTCCACAATACCCGTTGTCACTCTGCAAAATACGAACTCAGCATTATATGTATCGGTGGACACGGCAAGTACGATTGGCACAGGTGGAAGAAAATATGAATAGACAAAACAAAAATTGTATGTTTTTTCATGCTTTAGATTAGAAAAAATAGATTAGTCGAGTTGGAGATGCTCTTACAAATCTTTTTCTTGGTATGGGGCCAAACTCCATATCCGAATAATTGGTAAACCATAACGTAACTTTGAATCCAGATCATTTGTTATTAGCTGTTAAGGAGAAGGGAGATTGAGAGCCATGTCAAAGTCAACACTCTTATGGTGAAACTTTGGACCCCCATTCATGGCCTTAGAATGAGCCGTCGAAACAGAAATTGGCATGGTAACCCAGAAACCCTGAATAAATTTTTAGTATTTCTTTGGCATATGGCATTAATCTAGAATCAGCACGTGCATTTTCCCAAATTTCAATCTCTCTTCATCATCGATCACATTGAATAAAGTGACGTCCGAGATCACTGTAACCACATTCTGATTTTTTTTAGTAAATGATTATGCCAAAACAGTTTTTGTTAATGCCAATGTACAAAATGCTAGTACCATGTGCTAAGTATAAGTTTTTATGCACCGGAGTTTTGGCACAAATGGAAACTGTTATGGCATTACCACCACCTTTTCTTTTCTTTTTTGTCAAACAGCTGCAGGATAGTAAAAAATATGAATTACGTCAAACTAGAAACACTCATATGCAGGTGGAGAGATTCGAAACTCATATGCAGGTGGAGAGATTCGAAACATGATTTACAATCATTATACCACCAACCCAACCAATAGAAGAATAACATGCACTCACACACATGTGAAAAGATTCGAATTTCTGACCTCCTAATGAGATGTAAGAGTACTAACTAACTTAGCTAACTTACGTTGGTTATGACACTATGATTTGAAATGTGGAAATGGTCTAATGCAAATCGCAACTACTCTCAACCACCCAAAGTGGAAACGAATCTTTCTCATTATTCTGCCCATTGGGTTGAGTTGTTTACAAATACTTTCTTGCTTTTTTGGTTTGTGGATAGAGTCGTTGTAAAAAAGTTGACCAGTGCTGATCTATAGAAGCTTCAGTTGGTTAAAGACTTAAAGTTCAACTTGGTTGATAATATGGCAATTTAGTGCTTTTCAAAGTTTCACCAAGAATCACGGGCGGGCCTGGGCAATTAAGCCCACCAGACCGCGGTGTAGGGCTCCCAATTTCGGACTCAAAATGTGTTGGCCTTAAAATGTCTGTCAAAAGAACGACATTTTAATTTGTTTTCCTCAAAATCATAGGTGAAAATTCATTGATAGTAGAAGAAAGTAGACATAAAGTTAGAACTAACGGCTATCCATTCCTAAGCAACGTCAACAGCCACCACGGATGGTAAAAGTTCTAGACCCGACCCCATCTCACAGTTCGTTTAGCCGAACAATGGGCAACACCGTTGGCTTGGGAAGATACGGTGCAATATATACGGCAGGGAAGATCTGGTGGCATTTTCTTCATGTTACTCCTGTTAATCCCCCAAATGTAATCCAGCCAAGGTTTTAAATATCGGTATCGGGATACGTAACGGTATCAGTGATAAGGCCAAATATCGGTTGATATTGGCCTATATCAGACCGTATACAATGTTTACCCACCTAAAAAATGGGCTCTTTTCTGAGTTTGTACCAAGCATAATTTTTCAGCAAGAGCCCATTTGTTTACCTAAGAGAAGAAAAATTAAAGAACTCAGCCTTTTCTGCAGCCCTTGCTCCAGGCGCTAGCTCCTGCATTTACAATGCAGGAATTCAATGAACAAGAATTCATTTACACGGGAATCAAGTCCATCCGGACGGTCCGACACGGGTTCAACATGGTATTTGCTGGGCTGAGCATTTTTGTGAGTTTTAACATAATATTATGTGTGCTCTTTTGAATAGCAGCCTTGGGGTCTGTTAAGGACTTAAGGTTTGGACTTTTTGACTGAATCCCTTTGAAAGAGCTCCCATGAGGTTTCCTCTAGAGTGTTAGGATTTTTCGGTTGTTCAATTAATAGTCTTCTATTTGGGACTTAATATTAGGGAGTTGTGTGTGTCTCTTTCGTGTTCTTAAGACTTTTGTCCCTAGATATCTTGTAGATACTTCAATTAAAAGTGAAAGATCACACCAAAAGACCGTGATCTTTATACCTTTTTGTAGTAGTGCAAGTTGAGTTGCGGGTATAGCCGGCTTATTGTTTCTCTCCCTGTTAATTGTGATTCAACTTGCAATTTCCCCGTGGACGTACTTTCTTGCTTCGTACTTGAGCGGAACCATGTAATTTTTGTGTTTCGTTTTTCTTTGTTGATTCGTTTATATTCTCATACTTCGGGTTTCAGCACAACATCAAGCTCAAACTCAATCAGCGTTTGAGAGCTCGATTCTCGATTGAATGAACTCGTGTATATTAATTAAAAGAGGCCCTAAAACGGGAACTCGAATGACATAATTGAAAGTGTCATTACCATCCCAATCTTAAGGGAGTCGCATTTGAATTGAGCATAAAGATTCGTCTCAATTCCACGGCCCTGCCACCAAAAAAACGAAGATTATGTCGTCATACTACGCTACTAGGCTTTTGAGGATGTTTGGAACCAAGAATCTTGTTTATCAATGTTCCTAATAGTTTCTTTGTCATGGTAAGCACTAACCATTCCTTCCAAAATGACCAAGTCCTTGCGATATTCTTGTGAGGTCAATAACCTGCGACGAGATAAGCATGAGTGGAGAGACAATCAGAGAAAGGCAACATCATAGATCTTCTGATCAGTGTAAGATGTCCTAAAGAAAAAAAGAACCTCTGAGAGAATCACTTTTAGTGCAGTTCACTTTTCTTACCGGCAAATCATTACCCGAATTGGCAATCAAGAGATTGGAAGCATCAACTCCCGCAAGCTGCCCATGTGCATCCATCAACTGGTAATTTACAACTTAACATATCAGTTTCAAACAATGGATCTGTAAGTATCACAGACACCCGAAAAGTAATTGTTTACTACCTTGGATATAACTTCAACTAGTTCAGGATAAGTTACATCGTTGATAGAAGGCAACTCGTTGGCTGCCAAGACCACCTGGATGATAAATGTCACGCCCTACATTTTCATTCCTTATAATTATTTTCGTATTAAAATTTAGCTTTTATGGACGGTCTACTAAAATTATTTTGGCGCGCATTACAAGTACAATTGGTGCTATCATAATTTTTGTGTGTAGGCTAGCATTCTGTTTAATATTATAGAATTAATTAATTAGTCAAATATCTATAGACTGAATTAGTTATTCAAGTTAATCTAAATAGTCGGTTAGCTACAATTTAGAGATATTTTGTTAGTGGGTACGGTAGTTATATAAAGTACTCTTAAGAAGATAATATCAATGGATTAGGGTTAATTTTAGGAGCAGGCTCCTGACAGTTTGAGAGCTGCCGCATCATTTGGGTTCTCTGAAGTGTAGTCTCTTTGGATTTCGTAAGGTAATATTCTTCTCATCTCTTTTCTTTTCCCGTGATCTATAATTTCCACGGATCGGTAGCTTTTAGTTTGGGACTAGCTTAATAGTTTTTAGTTTGTGTCGAGTGGTGATGAGAGGAAGAAATCTCTGTAATCAGTCGGGTTATATTTTTTGGTGTTCATGCATGTGTGGAACAGAGAGAGGAGTGCTGCTATGTGTGTTTGCGGGGTGAGCAAAACCGAGGGTCGGTTTGTGCGTACATGTGGAACTAGTGCAACAGGATGCACATGGGTCATTTTGTGGAGTTATTGTCAAGGCAGGATTTGTCATCATTTGAAGTAATTGTAGTTCTAATTTATGAGTTGTTTTGGAGGCTTTGGATGTAGTTGTTATATGCCCATGTCTTGTGCTTTGATGAAGTGCACGTGGAAATCAGATTGTGGATGTGGGAAACAAATCAAATGAAAATTGGAAAATTTATTTTCGGTTGCATTGGTGGTGGAGCGAAGTCTGCACGTAGGAAATATTTTTGATACTAATGGTTTGTCCAAATTGGCATTTGGGTAGGTTTTGGGTTTAATAATATATAGCAATTTAGCTTGCACAGTTTATGTTCGAATTAGCTAGTCATGCCGTTTGTTTTATTTTTATTTTATATACAGGTTAGTCTCTTTTTGGCGTGTTCAAGTTGCGTTACTTTTGGACCCAGGTGAGTGGTTAAGTATATTACGTATTTTTCGAACTCTCTGTGTCCCTTAAATCATTCTTTTGGAAAATTTATCATTTAATTATTGAAAAACGTGAATTGTTTATATTTGATCCTCTATATTGGCATGCGATAAAAAAAAAGTATTTTTTTTTTATGGTGAGAACTTGGTGGATATTGATGGTTACATTTATTATTGGAAGTCCAGGGAAATTAATCCTCTGTGTGCGGGTGACTCTGGCCATTAGGGAAGAGACCGTGTTCTGGCCGGTGACCCTAATGCTCAATGGTTGATCTTGACCGGATCGTTCTTAGGGAAAAGTTCCACGGGCTGCCTACTCGTGGTGACTCTAAGTTACGATATTGGATCCAATTATTTTGAGATATTTGTTCAATGGCACTTGTTACTATTTGGTATTGGTTGTGGTTCCCCATTGTTGTTGGATGTCGTATTGTGATCACCATTAAACTTGTGTTACTGGAAAAAAGAATTATTTGTATAATTTTGTTGTTTTGTGGTACACCCTGTATGCCAAATTATGATTTGAAGGTAAACTATTTTTATCCTTGCTTTGAAACTTTATTTAATATACATGCTAGCCATTCACTGAGCTTGTCAGCTGACGGATTTAATCCACATCATTTTCAGGAAAATCGATTCAATAGGTGAGGACTCTGGCGGCATCTTGGGGATTCTTCGTGTTGACCTCCATAGGATATTGCATCCAAGTTTTAGTATTTTATTTATTCGCTTCTGCATATTGTAAAACCTTTTTGGAAAATATAATTGTGACGTTCTTTTTTGTCGACGGTGGAAAATTTTATTATTTGGTTCATGGGAAGGTAGTTCCCCATGCTTTGGTTGGGACATATTGGCTTTGTTTCGTTTAAAAATAAGAAATGGTCGTTTGGTGTTTGTCGATCAACTTCATATTTTTATTTATTATGTTTTTTTTTTTTGGCTTCGTGATCCATCAATTGGCTTTGTGGTTTACGGCCGGTCATTTCCCAATTTGGGGTGTGACAATAAAAGCAACAATGTGAAATGGGCTCAAGAGAGCAAATCTATACAGGAGCGATCTGACTGTTATCTACGTGGAAAAATAGATAGGACTGGGAGAACTGAGAAGGCTGTGCCGTTGCATGAGATGGTAATTTGAAGATGGAGATGTTTAATGAAGATAGTACCTTCTCGCATGTTTAGGATTTTAACCTACCAGTACAGTTTAAAAACTGAACAGATTGAAGTAACGAAGTACCATTAATAGAAGATATTTCCCGCAAAGAAATCTGATACAAAAGTCAGGAGAGAGAGAGAGAGAGAGAGAGAGAGAGAGAGAGAGAGAAAGAGATCAGGCTTTAATAGGACCACCACATGCCGACGTCCACAATAAGGGCAGCATCTGGCAGAAAAATCTGACAAATTCTCCCAAGCTAAGAAGCACAGATGGAGACAGAGGAGACACATTGATATAAAATGTACTATTACTATGAGTTACTCTATAAGTTATCTTAGAAGTTCATATAACCATAAAAAGCATATTTCTATCAACCCAGGATAAAAGCAATATAAAAACACATTTAACTTGGGACAAAGAATTTTTTTTATAAAATGTTGCATATGGAGCTTGCCTTTTTCCAGGATTTTCTGCTCCATTTCAATATGAAAGCATCCAAATCATCAATCACCCATGGTCGAGTGACAAGATTCTGACAACTAGCCAAGAAGGACATTCCATCCTTTGAGAACAACTCTGCAAGCTTCAAGAACAGGGACAAGAGAAAAGCAAAAATAAATGAAATAAAATGCTACTGAAACCGGTGGGGTTAAAGTTTAAACATACTCTTGTTACATTAAGTGGAAGTTTGAAAACCATGATACCTATGTCTATGTCATAAAAATCAGGCAACATATAAACACATGAAAAACATGCAACTTTTTTCCGGTTATCCAAATAAAAAAAATGGTACACTAGGCTCCATAATTACTGATACTGGATTATAACTTCCATATAGGGGTGAGGGCTTATTTACCTTTTTGGTCCCCAAAGTAATAGTGAGTGGCCAATTTGGTCCCCAACGTAAACAATCGTCCAATTTAATCCCCAACATTTAAAATGTGTGTCGATTTGGTCCTCACCCCTAAAGCCGTCCCTCTTATCCGTCAAAAACAAGGGTAAATTTGGTATTTAACCATAAATCAATAAAACACCCAATATTATTATCAGGAATAATTCAAGAAAATACTAACTAAAAATAAAAAGTTACAATCTAAGTAAAAATCAGTAAATATAAACCGTATAAACAATTACAGTAATTAAATGACATTGAAAATTTGAGTTCATCAGTCGTATCAAATCCATGACCGTCGATGAAGCAAACACAAGACTGTGTCGGAGGCTTAATGGGTACCACTCCAAATTTAACACCCCTAAAAATGGACGGCATAATCAGCGGCAACCCTTTTGTAAATGAACAAGAAGACCCCAAAAATTCACCTGAAAACAGCTGCGATTCGACCCGCTGAGTACGGTCAGAAACCCATCAAAGGCTCTCCCTACCCCAGGTAAAATACAGAAATTCCTTAACCCTTCTGAGTAATTATTTTTAATAGGGAAAAAATCAAAAATAAAAACGTACCACAGCTGCAATGGTCTTCAACGTCAATGACGGCCCCTTTCTCTCTCCAATCGACGGAATACGGCAAACTCCCACCATCCCAACAACATACCGGTCACTCGTTTTGGTCGCCGTTAACCTCCGTTTCGATCAGATCAGCGAACCGTTCAAGACCCAGCTTGTACGTCGGGTTCTCGGCGTTGGATCTCCGGTGGAGTTCGACGATCGACGCCGATGAGAGGGCGAGGAGTACAGAGAAAAAGAGGATGGAGGTGGGGAAATGGATCTAGACGAACCCCCATGGTCGTGTTTTGTGTTTCTCTGTCTCTCCTCTTTTTTTTCCTTTGATTTTCTGAGGTGGGGTAAAATACCAAATATACCCTCATTTTTTACGGATGAGAGGGACGAAGTTAGGGGTGATGACCAAATCGACACACATTTTAAACGTTGGGGATTATTAAATTGGACGAATGTTTATGTTGGGGACCAAATTGGCCACTCGCTATTACTTTGGGGACCAAAAAGGTAAATAAGCCCAGGGGTGAGTATTCTTCAAAACAGATATTACTCCTGAAAACTCATCCGGTTGCTATTTGAGTGAAATATTTTTGAAAGATCAAATTCCCCCTGAAAGTTGAAACCTGGAAATTCATCCTTTCAGATCCATATGAGCATCTTAAGTTTGTGGTGAAAGGAATGGTACAAACAGAGAAGTCAGTCTTCTGACCTCGGACAATTATCAAAGGTGCCCTTGAATTTCACAATCAAATATAATCAGCAAGACTAAAATAAATGAGAAACAAAAGAAGGCTCAATAATTTCTAAGAAATTAACAACTACAATAAAGACTTTCTGAATCAAAGCAAGATCAAACTGGATAAGAAAGAAAGAGATGTGTGAATTATTTTGAGTCTTCACATAACATGT
The DNA here is from genome assembly GCA_036023075.1 of Gaultheria prostrata. Classification (NCBI taxonomy): domain Eukaryota; kingdom Viridiplantae; phylum Streptophyta; class Magnoliopsida; order Ericales; family Ericaceae; genus Gaultheria; species Gaultheria prostrata. Next base: position 3,175 of record JAXBDA010002812.1, on the reverse strand, counting down.
GAAGTTTCACCAAAACACATTGGAATGAAGGCCATTAGAAGCAAAGTTAAAGTTAGAAGATTGACAAGACAGAGAGATGCATATTTAATGCTGGTTGATTATATAACCCACCAAACAATGACCAATTAACTTTGTCCAAGAGTCGCTTTAAACTTGTGTATTCGATGGGTAACATTTTTCCAAAACCACAGTAGCTTTCTTCTAGAGTAGCAGACGACGTGAAAAGAATGCGGCAGTGTAACAGTTCTTGATAAAATATGGGAAATACACTTCACGCAAGTCCCCAAAAAAACTTTCAGTAACCTCTAGTGTAAACTACAGAACAAGATGAACTTACATCCTTTTAGTGCCAGCTAAACGAAATTACCGATCAATCATCTCTGTCCCGAAATATTGAGAAAAAAAAATTGCATTTGCCAAATTTGGTATCAAACAGTTGTGTTTATTTACCTTGATAACACAATCTCAAAAAGATGAACACTACTAGAGAGGACCTTTCACAATGCAGATTTTCAACCTTGGTCTCTTTCTACTACTGGAAAAACCCACTTAGATAGTAGGACGTCTACAGATTTTCACATAAGCGTACCATCCAAATGCAGAATGCAAGCACAAGATGATATAACCGGACACACTTCAAAAACAAAAATAACAGCTACTTGTAAGTATCGTGAAGTCATAACACCCTGAGCATGTGCCACTTGCATTGCTTTGGTAAAATTTCAATTGACAGATGGAAGCAAATAAAAAATCCCCACGTGTGATTCAAATAATATTGTAGATGAGAATGCAAAATACCTCTGCAGAACCAAGATCAAATATGTTTCCCGCAAACACTCCCCTAACCAAATTTTCTGCACGCTTGGCTCCATCCTCGATAGCATCATTTAGACGAACTACATCCCCAAATAAGGATATTGCCTTTTCATTTTCTTCATCCTAGTGCATTTCATCAACAAAAAGAAACCATTCTTAGAGAACAATGAGAGATGATTTGGACACACAGATGAGAACAGAATGTTGGCAGACATTTTTACCAGCTACTGTGGACATCTACAGCAAAAATCCATCTCCTATTGAAACTACCTAACCCACTATAATGGATCTGGCCACCATTCTCCAGAAACTTACCAAGATTTTTTGCAAAGCACATGAAAATGGCATCTTGTCAATGTCATGTCTCTCCAACAGGTAAAACACCTAGGATGGCATGACAAGGACTTAATGAATGTAAATTTTTGATCATTCTGACTTCCTTGAATGAACGTTATGCTTACCTTAACTTTCTTGAAAATGTCTCTGAACCCCACTTCTCTCAGAACTATCTCGCGGAGCCTGCAGAGAAGCTAGAACCAAAGAAGAAAATGAATCCAGCTTCCTCATAGTTGTATGCTCTTAACCATTTAAATCAAACAGAGCAGCATTTGAATCAAGTTATTTTTCTAAAAGTTGAAAGTTGGCTTACCATGCAATCAGGTGGCCTGCCATGACTTTCAGGATCTCTCTTAAAATCCTCCAGGATTTCCGTGTACCTTACTCAGATAAAGCATTAAAAAATTGTGTCAGGTGGTTAAAAGATGACGAGATATTGGTGAATGGTGAGCATATTGAAACTGCTTGAAAACTACAGTTATGCATCTAGAAGGCCATGGAAAACACTAGACAGAACTTCGTGCTTTTACAATCTGAGGTTATTTTATTCTGTGGCTCAGCGAATATACTCTGTAGTTGTTAGGCTGTCTAACACCAGCCGTATTTGCAAAGCATAGTTTGGGCCCTTTTGTGGTATTGTGTTGATTAAGGAGGTTAGTACAAAGCAAGGTTTTATATAACGGTATTGGAATTACTGAACAAGGAACGATTACGGTACCGGTGTAACAGCATTGAGAGTACAGAACGATACGTAACGGGAATTAGTTTTCGCGGTAGCAAATTTTTAAAATCATTCTTTACAAAAAAAATAAAAAATTTATGCGCCCTAAATCAACCGTAACGGCCAAGTATCGGCCGTAAAAATCCTGAATCGGTCCATGAAGCAGAAGCGAACCAATATGTAACAAAACCCGGCAAATATGCATGTGATTTTCCATCTAACTGGTATATCGGGATGTAATGGAACCAGTCCTCCCTGAAGACTCAAAACCCATTATCTATTGGCTGAAATGATACATAATGATATTCCTGAGTTAGCATATATGCCATTCACATCCCATGTCTACCCAGTTAGCACACACGAGAACCAGAAAAATGTTCAAGAGCGGTTAAGACTTACTCATATTTTCCTTCTTACACGTGATGGAAAGACTATAAACAGACCTTAATGAGTCAGCAATGATAGTGTAAACTCTTTTGATTTGAACAGGCTCGAAAGCTAGCGTCAGCCCATTAGAAAGTTCTTAATCAGTTAACCCACTTCGCTTCCATGCTAAGCAAAAGAAGTGACGAACAGAAAAGAACAAACAAAAAAAAATCATTTTTGGGGGACAAGGACAAAGGATAATTCTTAAGAGAGTGATTAACCAGTTATCGGATGATCATGTATGAATCTTTTCCAGAACTCAATCACGCATTTCATAAGGAAATCTATCCCAAATATCATATCTTAACAAAATCGATGTTCACCTCAACAAGTTCAAACAAAGAATGTATAGCCTCAAATCAATTAGCTCAAGTATAAAAATGGGAATCAGAAGTATCATGATAATGCTCATTACAAAAAGATTTACGAGAACAGTATGGAAATGCTACTTTGAACACTTCTGCTACCGTGCTACGCATCCAATAATAATTAATGATGAAAGGATACACCATCTGACGTGGGAAAAATAAGAGGTATGATTATAATGAGGTAACAAAAAGAATACCAATTTACCCAAAAAAAACCAAAAAGAATACCTTTGAGCAAATTTTTCAGCTTTGATATGAGCATCGGGAACTGTGTCATCATTCTCTGCTCGCTTACTACAAGGAAAAACCGAAACCGACCAATGATTTACTCCAAACCAAAAATAGAGAAGAGATAATCATATGAAGCAATAGCACACCTACATGAATAACACATGCTAAAAAAGAGAGGGATTCCTCAAAACCCAAAATACTCAATAGACATCCCGAAATTCGTCTTTTAGACAGTAACTATTGATTTTAGTTTCCAGATCACAACAATTAACCCCGA
>JAXBDA010002811.1:0-29422 GCA_036023075.1 Gaultheria prostrata | reverse complement strand
CATCTATTAACTTGGCCCATAGTTTAGAGTACGCATTAGTGTCCGTAGATTCACCAGGTGTAATGCCTAGTTAGACTAAATTACTACTCCCTCCGTCCATTTTTAAGTGTGTTACTTCGTAAATCAAGCATCTAATGCTGAGATCAGGCAGGTATACTGAGTTATATCATCTATTAACTTGGCCCATAGTTTAGAGTACGCATTAGTGTCCGTAGATTCACCAGGTGTAATGCCTAGTTAGACTAAATTACTACTCCCTCCGTCCATTTTTAAGTGTGTTACTTCGTAAATCAAACTTATTAAAGACAAATCATCATTACTCCTTTCACATCAACTTTTACCTCCACTTTACACCTTTCACATCAATTTTTACCTTCATTTTGCAATATTATCATTCACTTTTACCCATTAACTATTGTAGGAAAGGTCAGCATTTTGACTCATGTTGACTAAGGTCAAAGTCAACCATCCAATATAATGGTGACAGGTGTCATACCTGATCATGCGACACGTGGCTCAATCGCGCGGCACAGGTCGCGCAGGCCATTGGCGCGGCACTACCCTCCGCGGTAATCTTCACTTGCGCATTGTCAAGGCCCAATTGAGGAAACATTTATCTGGTAATGGGTCATCCATACTTGGAGAGAAGCCCATGAGCCATACGACTAGCGTGGCCTGTATAAATGGGTGAGAATGCGAGAAGTTAGTCCAATCTGGCCCAGTTAATTATACCTGCTTCGGTTTGGAGGCAGGACTCGAGGGGCCCCTTGAGGCTTGGCTGCGGTTCAGGCGTGACCGAACAGGTTACGACCTTGTCCATAAGGGAATGAAGGGAGATGTAGTTGCTTGGTGGCTATAAAAGAGTAAGAGGATTCACTGTGAGAGGTGGAGCAGCGCGCCACCATGCAGGTCAGCTGCGCGGTAGGTGACATCACTTGCGCGGCCAGGTTGTACGGAAATGACATTTCTCTCCATATTATGGGACGACAGCCTGACACCTTATCATTGGTCCAAGGTGCCTACAAATATGGGACATTCCTTTCACAATTCCCAGATGTGATTCTTGACAGAGTGTGTCATCCTATAGAGAAAAGGTGGGAAATCATTGATTTGTAAGGAGAACATTCTTCTTAGTGAGATCATCCCATTCTCTAGGTCACTTAGGATACCCCATGGATTAGCCGGAGAGCATCTTCTGCCTTAGTCTTTTCTGTACACACCTGCTCTATTCTTCACCCTTCTTCTTGATCACTTCATTCCCATTAGATTTTTTATCATTAACTATTCTTACACATCCAGCTCATATTTTTGTTCTTGAATATTGACTTTGCAAAGAACCTCACTTACAAATATTTACCCATTAACTTTTTAAAAGAGCAAAATAATAATTGTACAAACTTTTACCTATTAACTTTCAAAACAGCCACTTATTAAGAGACAGCCCCAAAATGGAATACTCAACTATTAAAAAGGGACGATGGGAGTATATGTTTTTTACGAGAAAATTTCAAAATGCACCCCAAACTTTGACCGCAATGTCTAATAGGCTCCCAAACTTTAAAAACTTCAATTTTACACCGAAACTTCTATTCTGTTATTCAAATTGACCCCTACTGTCACAATCTGTTAAATTACAACGGGATTTTCTGACTTGGCCATTTGACTCCATTAAATAAGCTTATGTGGTATCCAAACCCTATTAATATGTGACACATCTCTCTCTCTCTCTCTCTCTCTCTCTCTCTCTCTCTCTCGCGTGCGCGCGCGCGCCATGGATCCTCCCAAGCTTTCAAACCTTTCTTCTTCATCACAAATCCCTCAAACTCCTCTGTCGAAAAGGCAAAGTCCTCCTAAGCTTTCAAACCTTTCTTCTTCATCACAAGTCCCTCAAACTCCTCCGTCGAAAAGGCAAAGATGGGGTCACCAATAGGAAATCCAACGGGTCCCCGAAGAAACTAGTCTGAATGCGAAATCAACACGTTGTTGATCTCAATTGGATTTGGTCCCTGTTTCGGGTTAGTCCTCGTGACTGGAAAAGCTAGTACCATTGGGCTTCCTCAAAATCTCTTTTGGTTGGAAATTAAGATGAGCAGAGACATTGGAAATCAAAACTCAACGAAACCATAAAAACAATATTAATTGATTAGGATCTAAATGACCATCACAAATCTGTACATCCTTTTCTTTTGTGGGTTTTCGTAAATCTCGATCTGGGCCTCTTCTGCCTCTTGGGATTTTGTAGGCCCGATTGGCAGACGGTGATGGGCGATGAGAATGTAGGGAGCCAAAGGGAAGTACACTGTTGTTATGATTGAGTTTTTAAATTGTGAAGATTGTTGTTTTGAGGGAGTAGAGGTACAATTTGGATGAGATTTTGAGGAGAGAACAGTGTTCAAATAGGTATATTTTCTTATCAACCCAGAAAAAGAAATAGAAATAGAAAATTGGGGGAGGGAATGCAGAGCTATATGGGTGTGGATTGAAAAAGAAAAATTTGCAAAAAAAAAAAAAAAATGCCCAAGGAGAAGAATAAGATGAGACAAATTTTGCTTAGGGCCCCGAAAATCTTAGTGCCGGGCCTAGAACTTAGAAACAAAATCAAAGGTCCAAATCAAGTAAAGATTGGGCAATAAGTTTATGGGTTCACTCAAAAATGGGGAGAGAGAGAGAGTACAAGTCCAAACACACAAGTTCTTTCCTTGGAGAGAAATTTGAAACCCACATGAGATTTGAGCTCAAGGATGCGTAGATCTTGAAGATTTGAGGTGGGATGAGGTTAAAATCAAGAGATTTTAGGTAGAAATGAGGAGAGAGGGTAGATAGATACTCTTCTAGGGTAGAGAGATACCCTTTTTATAGTGGTCTGGATCACGAATTAAATTTTCAGAAAAATACAGGCAGTTCCGGAACAAGTCCACGGAAACAGCTTTGCCAAGTCTTTGATCAACTAGTTCTTGAACTACGAAAAAGCAGTTCCGGAACTAGAAGTCCGGGACAGGTTTGTCAAGCCACTGATCAAGCAGTTTCGAAACTAAGAGAAAAATAGTTCTTGAACTAACTGGAAAATTTTAGGATTTTCCTCCATTAACCAATCCAACCCTTGAACACTGGGGATACAACTCTAACACACTCCAAGCACCCCCGCAACACCAAAGCCCATATTTCAATCATCCACCAAACCTCCGGTACATCAACACGCACACACATACGATACGCCAATGAACACATAGTTAAACCTCAATTAAAAACGCATTTCTATTGATCCAAAAATACGAGTAATGGAATTTAAATACACGGGTCGTTAAAATTGCTATAGTGAACTTCCATGAAGTTTCCGTCCTCTCTTGAGGCTTCTCCAGACTTCACAAATATTCTCCAATTCTCTCCCAAGTTTCTCAAGTCAAGTTTACATTTTCAACATCCTCCTTAAGCTTGACTTGCTCGTCTTCTATCGTCAAACGTATCTCACGTTCTCATCTCCTTGAGCTTAGTGGGCTCTTTCCTTGTCTGTCTCTCATCACTATGGACAACCATCTGTTGTTCGTCGTAGCTTCTCTCGTCTACGTCTCGGTAGCCAATATCTGGTCTCAATTGGCATTTTCCTCCTCTCGAGCCTGGATGGCTCGTCTCGTCTTTCGGTCTGGGTAACACGTCTCTCGTTTGTTCTCGTCACAGTGATTTGGCGGTTGATCGTCTGATCGATCACATCTCGTCTCATCTCATCTCCTCCGTTTTTGATTTTATGTTGGAGTGCCTAAATCTCACGTAAATATCTGCAACATCACGTTCGATTTTTCTCTGTCCCGTCTCGTCGTCTCCGTTAACTTCTCTTCGCTTTTCACGTCCTCATCCACACCCTCTTTCACTTTGGAACGTCCCCCCTTACTCTTTTTCGTCTTTAGTCACATCTGATGGGGGTCAAAGTGCAACCTCTTGAAAATGCTGGACTTTATCTGTGTCTTGGAGCCGAGGGTTCATCTTCAGATTGTGCTGTGGTAACCTTCCGAATAGGGATGGCAATGGATCGGTTTGGTCTGGGTTTTGCTATTACCATACCCAAACCTAAAGTATTTATCTATACCCAAATCCAAACCGATATCTGATGGGTATGATTTTTAGTGGACCATAACCAAACCATATGGATTTGGATTTTATCCGAACCGCACCAAACCCGCATTAGTATTCATTCCATTAATGAACATGTGAAGGAAAAAGATTATATATTAAAATTATAAAGTAACATGCCATAATATTTTACCATTAAACACCCAAATTCCAACATAATCAAAGGAAATAACTAAATAATAATTTTTTTTAATGTGTTTAACCCACACCAACGAGAAAACGTCAAAAGAATTTGTTTTTAAAAGTAGGAACCAACAACATGATCTATAAGTAATACTATATAGAGCGGTTTGGGTATGGGTTTGGCCGGATACTTGCTAAGACCAAACCCAAATCCAAACCCGTCGGGTATCATGTTTCGAAAACCAAACCCACCCCATGGGTAAGAAAAAATAAAAAAAACCTCCCCGATAGAGTCGGTTTGGATCGGGTATCCATTGATTTTTGGGTGAAATTACCATCCTTACTTCCGAATACTGCTCGTAGGTCTTGCAGGGGGATGCACTGCAATTTCTCTTTTAATCATTGCACCAGACACGATTTCTTTTGCTTTCCACAAAGTAATAAAGTTGGCTATTAAAATGGGGCCTTTGAACTGGAATAATTTTCCACCAGCCCGCCAGGCCGCCTTTGTTTGAAAAATGGTGGGTCACCTTTCATTATGCCAGCTTTTTTTTTTTTTTTTTGAAATTTCACCTACATGTCGAACATCACTCCATTCGAAGGACAATCTTTTGTAGCTCCATTATTACCATTTAACACTATCATTTTCGTCGTCAAATACAGACTTCACACATTGTTCGGAATGGTTTTCAAGACCGGGGTTTCAACTTTTTTTTGGTGCGGTCCCATATGGCAGAGGCAGCCATTGTCTCTCTCCTTTCAATTTCTAAAATACTAATGTAGTCCATATCTTGTTAGAGATGGGTTTGTGGGGTCCGCTTCGAAGATTCACACAAATAATCCAAGTCGTTCATCAGTTCTAAAATTATTCTTTCAGTCATCCTAAAAAATCAAGATCAATCGTATGACTTTAAATACTTGATTTAGTTGTCTAACTTTTTTTCAAACTTCTATCAGAATTTAGGACCTTAATTGTGAATGAATTATTAGAAGATGGATCAACCACTTATAGTTTTTCGGATGACCTGATTTTTTAGGAGTGACTCAAAAAATTATTTTAAAAATTAATGAATGGCTTGGATCATTTGTGCGGATCTTCGAAGCAGACCTCACGGACCCATCTTGAACAAGGCATGGACTACATCAATATTTTAGAAACAAAACCCTTGACAAAACCTTAAACTACCCAAACCCAAATGCATAGACTATCAAAATAAAAACCAAATGCAAAGACACAAACGAGAGTGAAGAATGAAACTTAGGGGTTTGTGCAGAGCATACACGGACCTCAAGTAAAACAATAAAAATCAAACTATTGAGATACTTAAAGGTAGAAAGTCGGTTAATACAACCGGAAATTTATGCACCTTAAACCCTCAAATAAAAACTAAAAATAAAAACGAATTACCTTACTATATCATTCTATACTCCTCAGTCCTCCCATCCTTAATCCTCTCAATGAATTGAGTGGGATTTACTTGAATAAATCGTTTTAATAAACTCGGAAGCACTCAAGCACCGATTTGAGAAAATCGTCTGCCTCTCCCTCTCGTTTTTCAATCATGTGGGAGTAACTCTTTAGGCCAATGTTTTTTTCCTTTGGTTCAGGAATCACGTGAAAAAATGGGTTCAACCGGTTTTTTGTAGTGGTGTCATGTAGCGGTTGGTCCAAAAAAAAAAAAAAAACTTATCCTTGGTAATTTTTACAATTTTTTTTTTGAGTGGGTTCACTTGACACTCCTTCTTCTACATTGGAGTCGCCCATGGAAAGGGGGGTGTGAAAATTATTTCCCATTTTTCGGAAATAAAACTTTAGTTCTTCAATTTATTTTATTAAAGTGTATCCCCCGATCTTTGACTCTTGTTATTTTTACTCTGATCAACGGGAAGATCGTCTTTGCAGTTCAAAAATGGGAAGATTGTCTTCCAGTACACAAAGTAAATTATACCCTTGTGTAAATCTTTTTGACCATCGACTGACAACATCGAATGCCACAGTAGGCCCGTAGACAGGGAAAAAAAATTATGAAAATGATGGGCCGGTCCTTTTGGATTTGATACCTCACCGGATCCTGGGCGTGATTGCACTCCTGGGTGGGTCCTGGGCAAATACTGTTGTACCTTTTCTTCTAGGTACCGCCACGTGGTGGCCCAAACTCTTTCTCCATCACACATTTGTATGGTGTCTACCACACAGCGTGTAGAGCTCACACAAATGTGTGATAGATAAGAGTTAATTACTCCGTAGGCCACATTGAACCCAACTAGCATGGCAAACCTTGGAATGTATGAAAAAATATGTGCTTTAGTGGTCTGACTGTGAAACTATTCCTTCATTATCAAAAAAAATAATAATAATAATAATAATAAAATCTCATCAGTGCCTATGAGCATGACAAATGAAAAGGCTGATTTTACTTAGCTGAAAGGTTAAGATTGTCTTCTGCTGAGGATGTTGAGCTTTCTTATGACACAATTATAACCTAGAAGTGGAACAAAACTATTCTCGGTTTTCGTATACGTCAAGAATAAAGAAGTAAGACAACTTGATTAAGAACACGAACCAATGTGAAAGCATATGAAATAGTTCTCAACACAGTAAACAAAATGGTAATCGAACAGTAGCCAAATTAAGATGAATCAAACAGTAGCTAAATTATTAGGAGTTTGAAGAGAAAAATGGTCCAAACTGGTAATCCTGAAAGGCAAAATGAACATAAGACTATGAGGCAATAGTTGCAACTTATGGGTCCAATCGGTTGCGATGGATAATTTCACAAAGCACTTTTCGGGAGACTCAAGTCACACCTCATCTATTGAGATCTTTCCGGACATTAGCTTTCGCATTTTTTTGTTTCTTGGCTCGATTCCCAGCAGTGCTACATACCTAGAAAAGATACACATAATTAACCCAGAAAACAGCAATGACAAGCTCAAATTCACTTCTCATTGCTGTTTTTTTGGGTAAATTCTGTGTATCTTTTCTAGGCACTTAGCATGAGTGTTACAGAAAATGTTTTGAAAATGAATGCATGTATAAATTACTCTCTCTTAATCCTCCCCGTCCTCATCCAGATCGGTCCATTTCCGTTTTCGGCCCTTTTCCGTTTTCTCCTCCTCTTCCTCCTCTTTTCTCTTCTGAAAGCAACAAATAACTTTCTTAGATGAGTTTGTGGTTGACAAAGATTTAATAATTTGAAGATACATTAAGCACATCACATAGAACATTTTACTCCGCAATTATAGAATTAAGGCACGTGGCCAAAAGGACCCATGCGTTTACTAACAAAAGTCTCTTACATGCTTTTCATGGTAAATAAGTCTATCAAGACTATATTGTATCAAACAACCAAGAAAATAGACAGGGAGGAATAGAACCCAACCTAGAAAAAACAATCTTTCAGAGTTGTACGTATATTTATGCCTTAATTTCAGTTTAGTGACCACCAATATTTGCTAGACTATCCAACGAGCGGATTTCCACAGGGATAGAGTCAAGCACATGCTCTCGATGGCTTTCCCATAAAAATCTGAAGTGTACGTATGAAAATGGTAAAGATTGGTGGGCTGACATTGCAATTCCTAGGCCTAATATTACTAGAATTAAGAGTGGAGAAAGCAGGAAAATCTACTGGAATGGTAAACGTTGTCATGTCGTTAACTTGTAAACGTTGTCATGTCCGGATGTTTAGAAAACTAGAATGCATGCAGATCTAGAACTTACTTCCTCTTGATCATCATCGTCCCCGTCCTCATCCCCATCCGTGTCCTTGTCCTCGTCCCCGTTCTCTCTGTCCTTCTCATCCTTTCTCCGCTTTTCCTCCTCCTTTCTCTGAAGTTTGGAAAAAAATAGATAACTTAATAGATGAGCTTGTGGTTGACAAATACTTAATGAATTGACGAAAGAAAAATGCACATCTCACACAAACGTCACACACACATGAATCTGCCAAAGTTGGGAATTGGGCCACATGGCCGAAAAGAAGCTCTACTATATTTATAAAACAGAAGTCTATAAATAAAACCGTTGTTAGTCAATTAATGCCTTAATTTGTTTTTGGCATCCAATGAGCAGATTCCCACTAGGAAGGATGAAAAGAGCATAATCTCTCTGGCCTTTTTTTATACTAGTTCGATAACTAGCCCAATGGTCTCGGTGGCTTTACCATTAGAAATATGAAGTGGCAACTCACATTTTACGACTTGATCTGAAATCTCCATCAACATAGGTGCCCATTCGGTTCCGGATTGTCTTTTGATTCTTCTTTACTGATTATCATTTTACAAGGGAAATTCAATGACTGTTGAATATAGTTAGTTCATAATGCTTTTCTTGCTAAAATATTCTCTGGTGGTGTATGAAGAACCATTACTTGAAAGGAACAGGGATTAGGCTTCAAGTATTCTACTAAAATGACTCAAACAGTAAAATGAATGAAGGGAGGCCGGCTCGTAGTGTTCTTTCTGGTGACTGCTTAGAATCATGGACTCGGATAAAGAGATGAATCCAATTACCCCAAGCACGAGAATGAAAAACATTTTAGAGAAATGAAATAGTTCTAGAGCAACAAGAGGAGACTTCCTGAGCAATAATAGTAAATTTTGAAACGAATACTCTGTGCGGTTGTCAAGCTTATTTCTCAAGCTCTAGGAAACTTGTATTTGTAAATTCCTAGTCTTCAGATGTTCATAATTGAAGGATGTAATTGTATTTGCAAATACAAATGGATGTATAGTGTATCTTTCCACCCAAAACAAAAATTGCTTATAGAATACAATGTATTTCAGCCACACCATCCTGTTTTAGTAATAAAGTATCTGTTTCTACACAACAGTTAATTCTTCACAGCATGGAGCCTGCATTGTTTTTTTTTTCCTTTTTACAGTTAAATTTACCTAAAGTTGCAGTCTACAAAAGAAGAGAAGAGAAAGAGAAGGATATCTGCCAAATGTGTACGTAGGAAGAATTTGTCAAAAGAACGGCTAGACGTACCTCTTGAAAAAGTGGTATGGCATTGAGATCGCCGTTGGATGTATATGGAAAGGAGAGATTTGGGGCGCTCACGGGTTCCAAAGAGAATGCATCCATGTTAGGACAGTCCAATATGTAAACCTCGCTTAGCAGTGGTATTTCTAAAGGATGCGTGAAGTGACAAAACCACCTCAGATTTGGTAGCGTACAGAGTTGTAATTTTCCTAACTCAGGGAACAGAGTTTTCTCTATGTATTTTCCATGTCCTCCTACTTGTTCTTCCTTGCCAACAACAACTTCCAAAGTCGAACAATCACTAATGAATAGATTCTGAAGGTTCAAAAGACCTCCGGCCATGGAAGGATGGAACATTTTTCTCAAACTCGTGCAATATGTAACTCTGAGCCCTTTCAGTTTAGAGAACGAGCCGGTCGGAAAATCAGTGCTCCACAGGTCACACACATTCTCCAACCCACTTAATTCCAAATACTCCAAGCTAGGAAATGCAACCTGCAAAGCATTATAAATTGTAAAAAATCACTTGGATCCAACAAAAACTCATAATAGTAAAGAGTTAGGAGACTTAGGAGCTCAAAACTGTCCTAAGCATTCACGGACTTGTTCCATTTACCTTTTTGTTGAAGAGAGGTTGAGGTTGCAGTGGGTTATAGTAGTGGTCGGCTGATTTTGCCCGAGTTGTACTATTCGCATTTGGGAAGAAACTCACAAGGTTTGGTAGATTAAAAAGCTCCATCCTTTCCAATTGAGGGAACTCAACTACATCCACCGTACTTTCACCTAGCTCATTCTCCTCCGCAACAATTTTTGACAGCATCTTGCATAGCCATATCTTCAGCTTACGGAGTTGTGGGATGCTCTTCGTCATGGTTGGTGAGAATACATACCTCAACCTATTACAATTGCAAATATCTAGAGCCTGAATGTACTTGAAGCCCATGGGGTCCCTCTTTGAAATATAATTCAACTTGGGAAGATTACGTAATTTGACAAATTTCAGTGGAGATAAAATATCTGGGTTTGGTTCACTATAATCCACCCCTTCCAATTCAAAGACTACCTCCAGTAAGTTGCAACATTCTACATCGAGGTTCTCAAGATCTCGCAGCATCAAAAGCAAATGCGATGGAATGACACAGATCAGTTTGTCACAGTCACGCACCAAAAAGTCTTGCAGGTGGGACAATGACCCAACTGGAAGTGGATCATCTCCTAGTCTTTCCAGATTCTCAAGCTTGTTGAGTTTTAGGACCTTCAGGTTAGGCATTGAGACCTGCTAACAACTCATTTGGTCAGTGCAGTTATAATGTCTGCAATTGACAGCAAAGAATATATTTTTCTTTTACGTCTATGCCGAAGCTGAAGGATATCCCAGTCCTTGAATTGTACAAGTTCATCTAATACAACTGGGTTGGGTACAATTATCCAAATAAGAAAGCACGTTGAGATTTTAAATCATTAATGCCTTTTTGTTTTCTTCCTCATTCGTAAATTGTGGCCCTGAAATTCAACACCGTGCTTGAGAATCTTACGATGATCAAAAGGTTTTGACCTCAAAAACATGGCTAAAACTTGGAAGTATCATTTTTAAGGGTAGCTCTAAACATCCCATGTGTGCAGAAGGACAAGTATAAAATAGAAAATTAAAGTCTTGTTTAACTGTTATGGTATTCCTTTCAATATCTATAACACAATGATTTTATTTATTTGGTCTCTATCTGCTGGTCTCGTGTTCATTAGTGAGATGCTCTGGACCATGAATGAAGGAAGCATGGTAATGAGCACATAAATTAATTTTGGGTCTCTAGGTCTGCCCTTCTTGATGCCTTTCGGCTATGATTTGAGGGTATGGTTCTGCAGCAAAACATCCATGTAGCTCCTCGGTTCTTGGAGGTTTAAGGGGGCCACTGTTTCAGTGGTACTCTGAAAGCAGTCTCACTTTGTGCATATTGCCAAAGATTAGGTCAGTCTCCAATCATCCCCGCCCATACCCCCAATGATTGGGGACTAGATGAGTTCTATTATTATTGTTGTTGTCTCTATCTGCTAGCATTTCACATACCGAAAAGTTTTAATTATTGGTGGAATACTCATTGACATTTGACATGTCTCCTTTTTAGGTTTTAAATAAAAATGCATAGTGCCACTCCAAATATATGCTAGAGAATAATGTCCTCCAGACGTTCGGGAGTCTATTAACGTTATCAGTGGTGGAGTCACTTGAGGTCCAATTCTGAATTGATTCCTTTATTTTTTTTTTTCTTGTTTAACCATTTTAATACATTTGTATATCAGATCATTCTCAACTTTTCTTCTCAAATATTACAACAGTTTCACCACATTGGCGAAATGAGATGTGTAATGCCAAAAAATAGCCACCACTATCCATTTGAAACTCTCCAATGCATAATATTCAAATTCATAAGTTGCTAAACCATGGATTATATGCATTAAATTTTATTAATTATTTATAATTATGACAATTAATAGTCGTGTTTCTTGTCTTTGTTGAAAGAACCCACAACGGAAGACGAATTTGAAGGTTGAGGAATCAAATTTAAAAGAAAAGGTATTGGGTCTAATTGGATCACGAATGTTGAATATTGGCATTTTAGTTATTACTATGTATCTAATTGCTCTTGCACTTGGCCGCTGAGACCATTCAAACAATTTATTTGTTTCCATAATATATGGAATTAATTACTACATTTCTTAGTAAATATGCTTTTTTAACATCTTTAGCACACGTGTTCTTTTATTATTTTGACATTACATATATTTATTGCTGAAATGCGTCTAAAACGTGCCCCACTATCGTTAATTCCTAGCTATGCTACTGGACGTTATTGATATCGGGGGCCTGCTACAAGTACGGAAGAATAATATAGTCAACCCTATACAAATTGAGTCTTGCAACGTTCACCATTTCGATCAAGCACAACGCTCCTGCGGGCAATTTCATGCAATTTTTAGAATTTGAGATTTTTTTATTTTGTAAATCAGATTGATACTATTGATTGTTGGGTCCAACCCGTGTGGGCCGGAGAGGCCTAAGGCCCAAGGTTTGGTAGGGTTTCCTATCGAATAACCCTAAGCTTGTATATACTCTTGTTGTCCTCTTTATTGAGTGTGTGGTAGCACAATGTGAGCGGGACAGGCTGAGAGTGTGAGAGGGGGGGCCGGTTGTGGCCTCCCCCGGAAAGGGAGCCAGTTGTGGCGCCCCAGAGAGAGGTTTTTTCATGTATTTGTGTATGGTGTGTGAATATATACAATACTGAGTTTTTTCTCAATATACTTGTGTGCATTTGTGTGCATGTGTGACCCGGAAAGCACAACAAACTGGTATCAGAGCTCAGGTGGAGCGAGGGGTTGTCGGATTCGCACTCGAAGCGTACGGATTCAAGAAGGGAAGAGAAAACTACGTTAGTCGGAGTTTTCGCTCACGGGGTTTTGTTCGTCTTGATGAGACGAGTCCAACGAAGAGCTCGGAGTTGAGTTTCGTCACCTGAGTAGGGCGGAAAAATGATTTAAAGAGCGGCAGGAGGAGGCGGTTTGGTGGCGGACGGTCTGTTGAGTTGTGATCAAGCCAGAAGAGATCGGAAAGTTGATCGGAGAATAGGGTTATGATTGGAATCAAGAGATGATGACGAGGGTACAAGACCAGTCGCCGGACGCTCCCGCACGCGCCGTCGGCGTGAGCCGCATGCGTGGTCAAAGGTTGGAGATGGCCAGTCAGCGCTGACTCAGCTGCCACGGAGGATGCCACGTCAGAGGTCAACGCCACGTCAGCAAGGGGTTATACCGAAGGTTCAAAAGGGTCAAAAGGTCCAGGTCAGAAGGTTTAAAGGGTCAGGGTTCCGGGTCAAAAGGGTTAGAGGGGTCATGGACCGGGTTCAAGGGGTCAGACCGCCGGTTCAGGTTTTGGTTTTCTCCGGAGGAAACCGGCCGGTTCGCGGAGGTTTAGACCGGTCACGGCTCGCGGACGACTCAGTGAGTGTTTTTTAGCCGGTTTATGCCGGTTCCCGACTCGGTTTTTCGTTTCGGATCCAACCACGCGCTCTGTTTTTCATGTTGAGGCTCGGAAGTATGTGTTATTGCTGGATTGAGCCGGATTTGGACGTTCGGAGGCGTTTTGGGTTGTGAGGAGGCTGTTCCTAGCTAATTGGACGGTTCCAGATTCACTGGTGGGCTTGGATTTGATTGATTCGAGCCGGATTTTGTGGTCCTAGACACATCCGGAGAGATTGAGAAGGATCGGACACGGTCAGGTCAGTCGGATGGGATGTTGTTGAGTCGGAGGCAGACCAGGGATGAGCATTCGCGTTTGGCAAGCAGGGATACACTCTTTCGGGTTATTGTACTCTGGTTTTGGGGTGCATGGATGCTCGTCTGGTTAGTGACAACAGGTGCTTGCAGAAGCGGTGATTTTTGGGAGATCCGATGGGAGTTCCAGGGGTGCTGGGTGAGCCGGATATGGAACGTGAGTGAACCAGGAGGCAGGATGAGATCCGGGAGAGCTGGTAGAGAGTGGCGGGAGACCAGGAGAGTGGCAGGAGTGGCAAATAGGTGGCGAAATAGGTGAGCAGAGTTGGATAGCTACACACCAGGAGAATTGGACAGACTTTGTAGAGATCGGAGGTTGACCGGGGCAATCGGGTGATTGCAGATTCGCGGCGATGAAACCGTGGTGATCAGTCGAAGAAGCTAGTGAGCAAGGATACATTCTCTCAGGTGTTGCATCTCTGTTGGTGGGTGCAGAGACACTTGTTTGGTAATGACACAGACGCTTACTAGAGTGACAGGTCGGAGTAGTCGGCAGAGATCGGAGGCAGTCTGGTTCAATCGGAAAGACCTATCATCCAGATATGCAGTTTTGATTCAGGCTGCAGGAGGAACTGATCGGATGGTGATTTCCGGTCTAACGGATGAGGGGGCACCATACAGGCTTGTGGGGAGTGCAGTGACAGTTGGAGCTGATGTCAGGCACGGTCAGGTAGTATGGGTGTTTTGTGATTTGGACAGGATGAGCACAGTTGCGGATGCACACAGATTAGGCGTTGGAGTGTACTTTGGAGTCATGACCGGATGGTACAGGATGCGCCGGAAGCCGATTCAGGAATGTGTAGGATGCTAGCCAGCAATGGTGATGCAATTGGTTGTTCAGGATATGTTCATGGGAGCTCTGGACAGAGGGATTGAGATAGAGATAAGATGATGCATCAGGGAATTCTCTTTCTTCTGTGATTTTGTGACTAGAGCCTTTCCAGGATATGCAGCTGCAGGATATGGAGAGATGGAGTTACAGATTATGTCATGTGATTGGGCATGAGCATCCGGGCACTCCGGTGAGGGGGTGCAAGATTGTGATCGACTGCGGAAGATCGAACAGGCAGGGATACATTCATTTGAGTGGTGTGCCCGGTTGGGGTGCAGAGATGCTCATTTGGGAATGACACAGACGCTTGTCGGAGCGGAAGATCGGTTTGAGCCACAGATATCTAGCAGGATTGGACGACGTTCCAGATTCACAAGTGGTGTATCCCGGTTTTGGGGGTGCGGAGGAACTCGGTGGGGGGCGTGATGTAAGAGAATGAGTGAGCCTCATCGCAGATGGTGTGTGAGATCATTTGGCGATGTGAGCCTCTGGTGTGGGCAGAGGGTAGCTACGGATATTTTTCTTGACAGGTCCGGATGTTAGAGTGGCAGAGCGCGACTCGACGTAGCTGCGTGCATCTCGATGTAGGGGGTGCAGGCACTCCGGTGAGGGGGTGCGGGCGCTTGGTTGCGGAGCGCATACACTTTGGTAATAGGTGTGCGGGTGGAGGCATCCTACTTGAGGGGGTGCGGTACTCTTGTTTTCTGATCAGCTGTGGATCCTAGCTTGCAAGGATACATCCTTTTGGGTGGAGTATTCCAGTTTGGGAGTACGGTCTAGCTCGACTGGTGATGACACAGGCGCTCGCGGGTTGTAGTTGATTGGAGGTGGCAACATGGGGGCACTGCTTGGACTACATTACCACTCGGGTTGGAGGGGGTGACTGTTGGGTCCAACCCGTGTGGGCCGGAGAGGCCTAAGGCCCAAGGTTTGCTAGGGTTTCCTATCAAATAACCCTAGGCTTATATATACTCTTGTTGTCCTCTTTATTGAGTGTGTGGTAGCACAATGTGAGCGGGACAGGCTGAGAGTGTGAGAGGGGGGCCTGGTTGTGGCCTCCCCCGGAGAGGGAGCAGGTTGTGGCGCCCCGGAAAGAGTTTTTTTCATGTATTTGTGTATGATGTGTGAATATATACAATACAGAGTTTTTCCTCAATATTCTTGTGTGCGTGTGTGACCCGGAAAACACAACATTGATAAGCATATGATTCAAATCAATTGATTAACAAGAAGAATTTTGAAGATAAAAAAAGGTTCATACAAAATTTTAAGATTGCTTCTAGTGTCCAATCAACTTAATTTTTTGCATGGATAATGTATACATTGAGACCTACAAAATGAACAAACTTTAATTGTCAAAATATGTTGTGGAGCTCTCTCTTTTATACAGTATTGTGTATTTGAGAAGTGTGTTTCACAGCGTGTAAGTATAATTACACAGACAAAATTCCCTTTTCCATTATTGTAAACCCCATACAAATTCCGTTTTTGCATTATAGTTCGAGAGCAAAAGGAGGAGACTTTCCTAAGCACTAAAAGTAAATTTTTGAAATAAAAAACTCCACGCGGTTATCAAATAAACTTATTTCTCAAACTCTGAGAAACTTGTATTGGTAAATTCCTAGTCTTGAGATGTTCATAATTGAAGGATGTAATTGTACTTGCAGATACATATGGATGTATCTAGAATTGCTCACAGAATACAATAATGTAGTCCTACCACAGCATCCGGTTTTAGTAATAAAGTATCTGTATCTACACAATAGTTAATTCTTCACATCATGGAGCTTGAATTGTTCTTTTTTTCCATTTTACAGTTTAATTTGCCTAAAGTTGCAGTCTATGAAAGAAGAGAAGAGAAAAGAAGGCAAGAGAAGGATATGGTGCCAAATGTGTAGAAAGAACTTGTCAAAAGAATGGATAAACGTACCTCTTGCAAAAGAAGTATGACATTATTGAGATTGCCCTTCCAGAATAGCAAGGAGAGATTTGGGGCGCTCACAGGTTCCAAAGAGAATGCATCCATGCTAGGACAGTCCAATATGTCCACCTCGCTTAGCATTGGTATTTCTAAAGGATGCATGAAGTGACAAAACCTCCTCAGAATTGGTAGACTACCAAGTTGCAATTTTGCTAACTCAGGGAACAGAGTTTTCTCTATATTTCTTCCATGTCCTCCTACTTGTTCTTCCTTGCCAACAACAGCTTCCAAATTCAGACAATCTGTAATAAATAGATTCTGGAGATTCGAAAGACCTCCAGCCATGGAAGGATGGAACATATTTCTCAAACTCACGCAATAACTAACTTCAAGCTTTTTCAGTTTAGAGAATGAGCCGGTCGGAAGTTCACTACTCCATAGGTCACTCACATTCTCCAACCCACTTAGTTCCAAATATTCCAAGCTGGGAATTGCAACCTGCAAAGCATTATGATTTTTTTTTAAATCACTTGGATCCAACAAAAATTCATAATAGTAAACAGTTAGGAGACTTAGTAGCTCAATAATGTCCTCAGAATTTATGGACATGTTTCCATTTACCTTTTCGTTGAAGAGAGGTTGAGGTTTCAGTGGGCTATGGTAGTGCTCGGTTGATTTTGCCTGAGTAGTAGTATTCACATTTGGGAAGAAACTTACAAGGTTTGGTAGATCATAAAGCTGCACCGTTTCCAATTGAGGGAACTCAACTTCATCCACCGCAATTTCACCTAGCCCATTCTCCTCTGCAATAATTCTAGACAGAATCTCACATCTCGATATCTTCAGCTCACGGAGTTGTGGGATGCTCTTCGTCATGGTAGGTGAGAATACATATCTCAACCTATTACAATTGTCAATATCTAAAGCTTGAAGGTACTTGAAGCCCATAGGGTCCCTCTTTGAAATATAACTCAAATTCGGTAGATTACTTAATTTGACAAGTTCCAGTGGAGGTGAAATCTCTGGGTTTGGTTCATTATAGTCCACCCTTTCGAACTCAAAGACAACCTCCAGTAAGTTGCAACGTTTAACCTTGAGGTTCTCAAGACCTCGCAGAGTCGAAAGCGATTGTGATGGAATGATACAAAGCAGTTTGGCACAGCCACGCACCGAAAATTCTTTGAGTTGGGACATTAACCCAACTAGAAGTGGATCATCTCCTACTCTTTCTAGATTCTCAAGCTCAGCGAGTTTTAGGACCTTCAGGTTAGGTAATGAGACCTGCTAACAACTCATTTGGTCAGCGCAGTTATAATGTCTGCAATTTGCAACAGAGATTTGTTAGAGTTTTTTCAAAATAAATAAGCTTTTATTTGGGGTGTTTTTAAAATATTCCTATTCCTTTGGAAAGTCTCATTTTATATGTGGAGAGTTGCAACTTTTTGTCTTTAAGCCTAAGAGTTGTGTTTGTTATTTTTGTGGAGAGAAAGTGATTTTAGTTTACTATACTAAAAGTTGTGTCTATCAGTTTTATACTAATAGTTGTGACTGTTGGATGGAAATTAGCTAAAGGGTGTGACTCTTTGTTATTAAGACAATAAATCTGACCCGTAAGTTTGGTTGAAAAGGTTCCTTCTAGTTAAAGGGATCTAATTATCTAAACAAATGGTGGCATCCATCCGTAGAGATTTGTTCCTTCAATATAGGCGTGGTCTATAATAGTAATGCTATGCGCACATCACATTCGCGCACACCACCTCATCCGGACCGTCCAAACGCTTTTTTGGACATTCTGGATTTGAAATGCACTATGACTGGTCAAAGAGCTCTATCACCGGTCATATTGCATTTTAAATCCAGAACGTCCAAAAAAGCATTTGGACGGTCCGGATAAAGTGGTGTGCAAATGGTGTGCACACATGTGGTGTGCGCATGGTTTTTTCCGGTCTATAAATAGGCCAGGAGAGTACCATTTTGGATGGATTCACACACAACTTCGTCTTCTCCTGTCTAAAATATTTTGCTTCACTAAAATATTTAGTGACAATTATTGTTTGTCAAAATAGGCAAACAACCTATTTTGAGAATCTGAGATGTTCATTTTGCAAATCAGATCCATAAGTATTGATAAGTGCATGATTCAAACCAATTGATTAACAAGAAGTCTTTTAAAGAAAAATTCTTAAGATTGTTTCCAATGTCCCATCAACTTAATTTTTGAAATGGATAAATATACGTCGAGACCTACAAAATGAATGGATTAGATTCTCAAAATATATTGTGAAGCTCATTCTTTTACGTGGTGTGTTTAATAACTGTGATTCAAAGGCGCCATTCACTAGCACTTTAATCCAACTTATTTAGCTTATTAATTTGCTTAAAAAAGCTAATGAATGGTGTTTGTTACCAATTATGAAACTTATTGTCTTTTTTAGCTTATTTGACCTAAAAAAGTTTTAAATGTTTTTTGCTTATTTTGAGTTATGAAAATTAATGGACAAAAACTCTTAAAATGAATATGTTTTGTTGTTCAAGTTTTACGGACAATGTCAACATGTAGTTTATAAAAAATTAATTTACAGTTTATTTAAGCAAACGGGATAAACATTTTTTCCAGCTTATAAAAAATTGTAACAAACAATTTTAAAAGTTATTTTAATTTTTTAAGAAAATAATCTAAAACCTTTAATTTAAAAAGCTAACTTATAAAAGGCGGTGATAATGCCATAACTGTTTTTGATTGTGCCAAAACTCTTGTGCATAAAGCTAACTTATATGTGATATATAGGAAACGGGGACTTAAGTAGAATTATCAATACAAATTCTCTTTTGCATTATTGTGAACCACATACGAATTCTCTTTTGCATCTCTCTCCATGTCAAAAATGACAATTCGAAAATATGAAGAAAAGATAAAAGATATGATGGCATACCTTTTGGGGGAAAAGATAATGGAAGCCAACATCGTCGTTTTGCTCTGAATTGTAAGATCGATTAATGTTGCTGTGGAAGAGGTAATTCAACTGTCCAAGATCTCGAAGTTTTAGCGTTTCCAACTGAGGGAAATCAATTTGGTGAATCCCTCTACAGAAACCAAGGAGACTTTGTAGGTTTTCAAGTTGCAAGAATTTTAACTTTGGGAACTCGATTATGTTGTTGGTTGCAACATGCACATCTCCTTGTTGCTCATTCCAAATAAAAACTTCTTCCATCATACCACAGGATCTTATGATGAGCTGTTCGAGTTGAGTGAGACATCCTACAGTTTGTAGCTGGAAGAGAGTTCCCAATTTTCCACAATTTTGGACTAGTATAAAATTTAGTTCCCTAAAGGAAAGCACTGGGACTGGGCCGCGGCATATCTCTCTTAAATTAGCCAGCCTATCGAGACCCAGAAACTGCAGGATAGGGAAAACAGCAGTAGCAATAGGTAGATTGACTGGATTCATTGTATTGACAAGACATTCAACTGTATCACAACTTTTGATTCCCAGGCCCTTCAATTGTTGGAGTACATCAACACCATTCCGTAGTAATTCTTGCACCAGATATTTGCATCCTTCCCCGTGAAGAAGTAAACCATCACTACTCTTTACAAGTGAATCAATCCCTCCACGATCTGAAGGGATCGGAATCGACGCTTTGACCGTCAACACCCTTTTCCAGTCTTTGATTAAGTTCAATAAAAGGTTGTCATCGATATAATCATTGACATCATCATCACCACTCATATAGCTATGATCGGCTATTGCAACATTGTATATTATAAGTTTGCTGAATATTGGGACTTTTGGTAAAAGTACATCAGCTCTTATTTTGATCTCTAAAGTATTTAAATTGGACAAGGACTCAAACTCTCGTAGGTTTGCATTTCTCCCTTCTTCTTCCTCGCATTCTCCTTCCCAATCCTGAAATTTGGATCCCTTGCCGTATAATTCTTCTAAACGAACCATGCGTGATATGACACCTCGTGGTATTCTTTCCAGATACCAAGTGTTCCGCAAATCTAACAACCTTAAGTTAACCAGTTCCCCTAATTCTTCTGGTAGTTCCTCGATCCACGAATTGCGAAAGCTGAGGATCTCTAGATTAAAGAGGGCTCCAAATCCCGATATGTTATTAAGCACATCACCACGATAATATTCAAGAGACAATGTTCCAAGGTTCATCAAGTATTGAAGTTTCAGGATTCCATCGAAACCATTAAGTTCCAAAACTTTGAGTCTCCCCATTCCCTCAAAAAAGTTGCACGGTAGTTTATCAAGTTTATCGCATTGTAACAGTAAAAGCTCAAGATTTGGGCATACCAATCCTTCAGGAAGCTCTGTAGTTGTCCTCGATATCACCGAGATGGCAGCATAGTGCTCATATGTGTCCTTTTTTCGCCAGTCAGATGCGGCACCATGGCTTACAATAGCATATTTATCTTTAGATGCAATAGATATACCCATATCACGCACTACGTTATGCACTTTTACACACTCTTCTTTGCTGTCAAGTAACAAATAACAGCTCTTTAGATCATCAACAATAAGAAAAACTCGATGCCTTGCTTTTTCCATTTCATTTATTCTGTCAAAAAGTGATAGCCCGAGCCCATATCTGGCCAAATTTTCAATACGGATATCTTCATCGTCTTTAAATAAGCAACAAATCAAAAATAGGAGTTTAGCTTCGTCATCTTCTAAATATTCGTAACTCAGCTCTACACGTGAAGACAAACGCTCAACCGCAGGAGTGCTGGTTGGACAAGTTAAGCGATCAAGCATGCCTTTCCATATCTGAATGGCATTTCTCCCCCTTTTTTTCGAAAGTGCACTACCAATAAGCACTAGAGCAAGCGGTAAACGGCCACATTCATTCATAATCTGTTTGGCTATGGGTTGCAAATCCCGAGCATCAGCTGAATCACCGGCTTTCTCTCTGAATAGTTGCCATGCTTCGTCTTTTGACAAGACTTCAAGAGGAATCTCCTTTTTAGTTTGTGGATTAGGCCACAGGTCTTGGATCCGTGACGTAAAAAGCATTTTGAAATTCTTATTAGCCCCTCCCAAAGGAATTCCCATGCCGTCTAGATCAATTTCTTCCCAAACGTCATCCAGTATAAGAAGGATTTTTTTGTCATCCTGTAGAAGTCTCTCATGTAGGAGATGGGCTCTAACTTGCGGGCTTGTCCTATCACCAACCTCTTTCAAACCAAGCATGTCTGCAATGCAAGCTTGAACGTCCGCCATGTTTGGCTTTTGGCCGACACTGGCTGATGCAACTTCAACAAAGAGACCATCTTCTTTTGCTTGTTCTGCAACTTCATTCGCCATTGTTGTCTTGCCCACTCCCGGCAACCCACAAATCCCAATCAAATTGATCTCGTCATCTGTCAGGGCCTTAATGATCTCTTCCATGTTAAGCCTTCGAGACTTAAACGCCGTAAAATTCTTATTGGGTATGGTCTTTGTGCATGTAGGAGGCGGGCTGTAGGATGATTTAGTATACAAGACGCCATCAGTCTGGAGGTGAAAAACTACCTTAGTCTTCTCCACTGCTTTCCTACTCAATGAGTAACGTAATTTGAGATTGGGGCACCAGCCATTCAAACACCCTTCATTGACTTTAGGCTTCTCTTGGATAATTCCCTCAACCTCAACTGTGACCTCATTCGCAAGTTTCCGCCAAGCTTCAACATCTGGCCCAATAACTCTTAGTTGTCTACGATCATCATCAACCCACCGTTGCACCCCTTGTCTGGTCGTTCGAAGCTCTTCCAATTGTGTTTCAAGTGCTTTAATGTTGCCATTGAAGAAACACATGTAGCTGAACTGTTGCCATATTGGAGCAACCACGTAGTCTCCAATTTTGCCTAAAACAGTGTTGCAAAAATTCCCCAAAACAGTGTTCCACATCATACCCACAACAGCGAACGCAAGATTCACCAAAAAGACAAGTACTATTACTTCAGCCATTTCTCACTAAGTTTGATATTTTTCTGAATTATTTTTGGTTTTCTTATGTTTCTTTTGGCTCACTTTTCCTCCTTATTTGGTTCTCTTGTTGAAATCAAAGTAAAGAAAATTGGAAAGCCAAAAAGACAGCAAGAAGGAAAGCAAGTAGTAGTGCAAGCTGAAGTTAATGAAAGCGAAGGTTAGCGGAATGGAACAGGAGGAGGTAATGTAAAGAAGAAAGCAAGATCAATAGCCAAAAGACAAAACAAATGAAAGGAAATACAGTAGCATATAAGATTTCAAGCCTAGCTACAATCCACCTCACCAACACACAACGAGAGAGAGAGAGAGAGAGAGAGAGAGAAGATCACCCGACGGATAAACCGAAGCAAGGAAAATGAGCAGTCATTTCAAAAGACTTGCTTCAACCCAACCAACTATCAACGGACGGGATGTGAGAGTGATGGAGCAAGGTGAGAGCAGTGTGGAAAAGTTTCAGAAAGTAGAGACAGAGTGCATAGATGACAATAGGTGGTTAATGCCCCAATTGACCAGGTATTGAATTTGCTTCCACCAGTTTGAACCTCCCCAGGCGGCAATGACGTAAAATTGATTTTCATACATAC
This sequence comes from Gaultheria prostrata, assembly GCA_036023075.1. Lineage (NCBI taxonomy): Eukaryota > Viridiplantae > Streptophyta > Magnoliopsida > Ericales > Ericaceae > Gaultheria > Gaultheria prostrata. The sequence continues at coordinate 6,543 of JAXBDA010002811.1, read as the reverse complement.
GCGTCTTTTATTGTTTGACTAGGAAAAGATTCCAAATGCCGATTTGTCTTCTTTTTTTAAGGAAATGCGATGTTGTGAAGTCTTAGTCATAGGCTCTACCCAGTGCCATCCCTAAATTTCGCGAGGCCCAAATCTTTTGAGCAAACAACACAATTATTGCAACAAAGATCAACATCTCTTACAAGTTTTAAACAAAGTTCGGAATTGAGAATACACATACAAGACTATTACTTCGATGTATCAAAATATACATAATTCAATACACAAAAAGTCATAATCTCATATCTATAGACTTGCGTAATCTAACTTATCTATACTACTTGCATATAGGATCGGGGGGCCCTTATACGGGCCTCTTGGGCCTATGCCTTGGGCCGGCACTGGCTCTACCCTCATGGTAGAGTGGTCACATGAACACCCTAAACAAATTTTTTTTGTTGGAATACATGTAATATTTTAACTTTTATTTACTTATCGAAAAAAAAAATTCACTTCTATTTTAGTGTAGTCTCCTTTTGAACACCTAACCCCAACAAAAAGGGTTTAGAGCAGAGAGTAGAGAGAGAAAGTGAGTGTGTGAGAGGCAATCTGGATCTGGGCCGGAGAAGCCCTCTTCCTCCGCCGCACGTCCCCTCCGCCCCCTTTCATCTTCTTCTAGTCCAGCCCTTCCTCCCCTCTCCTCTCCTCCCATTTACTTCTTCCCCTCTTGGATTTGCCGGTAACTCCCCATGCATGGCCGGATCTGCTCTCCGGTCAGTGTGGGCGGCCGGAATCTTGATTTTTGGACCAAGGGGAGGCCGATCTGGCCTCCCACACCGACGGCGAGCGGCGGCGGCGACGTGACAACGGCGGTTTGTTATGTTTTTTTTTTTCGATTTGTTTCTTTTTTTTGTAGTTGTAGGTTTATTTTGGTAGTTTTTAGGTTTTATTTGTTCGGTTTTGTGTACTGTGGTGGTGATTGATTTAATGCATTTTCTTCCTATTTCTCCAAAACAAAAAAACACCTAACCAAAAAAGTAATTGAACACCCTACCCACAAAAATTTGAACACCTAGCTTAAAAAATCAACCCACAATCAATCTGATATAAACAACTAAATTAAAGTTTACAAGCTGCTTCATAACTTCCCATAATTGGTCAATTGATCATCTTGAAATCTTTTATTTTTTCATGTTACATGTAATTTTATCGGGGGTTTTGTTTGAACTCTTAGTCTTTTACTATGAATACTCATCAATCAATCCAAGTAATTCACAATTAAATACCTTCTACGATACTTCAAAACAAAGTATACACCCTTAGTGACAAATATTTAAAAAATGGAGAGAGCAAAAAGTATCTATTGGTATCTTCATCGTGGTTCGGCTTCTTTATGAACAACAATCAACTCTATATATCTAAAAAAAATAAGAGAATATGTTCAAAAAGATTCGTGCAAGCATATTTGCCACACAATTTCCTATAAAAAAAAAGTCTAATGAATTTATAAGTCAGTCCATTTTTGCTTGGTCCAAAATATAAAATTCATCGCGATCATGCAAAAGGGACATTTATGTATTTTCGTACTATTTGATCGCATTATTCAGACTATTAGTATATGAAAATTCGTGTATATGGTTAGTTAAACTAGTAGCGTCAAGATAATTCTTGAACACCCTGGTAAAAATTCATGGAGCTGCCACAAATTAGGAGAGGGTTGGCAGATCAACGGCTCAGATCTCACATCTCCAGAGTATATCCAACCCGTCCATTTTTTATGCAATTCGAGCCGTTGATTCGCGAAACGGGCGACACGGATGAGAGGTTGGCAGGGCTACCGACCCCGCGGACAGTAAGCCCCCCGAGTCCACCACTGCATAAAGTTAATCAATCCTCCTTAATGCTATCAATTTGAAAGGGAAAAAACTTACGAGAAAGCACGATCGAACGGCTATAGATACTACAATGTTTGTATCCTTACATATTTTCAAAAGACTCTGTTTTGTTTTATATTTAAAATGATAACAATTTTATAATTTGTCTATTTTAGTTATTTTTTATCATAATCTTGACTTTTAAGGGGGGTTTTCGTGGCGAATGATTAATCTAAAAAATTCAGCTATTCACAAATTTAATATATACATTCTGAAAAACTAAACAAAAATAAAAGAAAAAATTTAAGCCAACTGGGCGTCCAAACAAGCATTGGATTTTCCTCTCTTTTATTTTATTTTCCCACCATTTTCTCTGCAGTCCAAGGTAGTTCTTGCAACCAAACACCATCTTCCCTCCACCGTTCCCCCTCTCTGCACCACAAAAAAATTCCGATTTTTTCAATCCTGGTTTAACACCCTAGAATCTAGATACAGATTGAAAATCAATGGCCATACTCCAGAGAATGGCTTTATCCTCTCACTACCTCTTCACTTCCTCTCTTCGACTCTCACCAAACCCTAAAGCCCCAATCTCACACTCTTCTTCTTCTTCGCTCTTCTCCTCACTCTCCAGAACAGCTTTAGTGAAAGAAATTAGGGTTTTCGCGTTGTATAAGACGAGGAAAAATGGGTTCTCTACGACGTCGTCCGCTGTGGCCACCGAGTCGACTGAGGTTGCTTCAGTTGCCGGAGATGAAGCGCAGGAGGAAGTTTCTCTGGAGAAAGTCGTTCTTCCCACTAATGAATCGTCTGAGAGGCTTCTCAGAATTCGCCACACGGTAATTTCTGCATTCCTTCCGAAACTATCCTAGCTCGAGCTAGAGTCGAGCTTACATAATTGAGCTCAGGCTCGGCTCGTTTAGTATCGAGGTGTTCATGCTCAGTTGGCTTACTCGATGAGAGCAGAGCTTCTACAAAGAAGCCAACTTTCAACTAACTCGAGCCTGGCTTGTTTACTAGTTTAAAATGGGCTCGAGCTTGGCTTGTTCTGTATCGGGGTGTTGGAGTTATCCTCTATTAATGAGCCGAGTTACAACTAACTCGAGCTCAATCTCGACTCGTTTGCTAACTAGCCAGGCTTGAGCTGCTTGCGAATGCGCTCTATTTGTTTGCAGCCCTCTAGTTATCTTAAAATACGATTCGATTAACTTTGTTTACTGTTTGGCTGAAGAAAATGGAAAAGAAAAATCAAAGCTTTCACTTTTTTTCCCCTTTATCTTTAAAGATTATGAATTTAAGCATGCTTGTCTAGATGCTGTTTTGATTGATCCGATTGTGTTCGTGTCCTGCTTATCTATTTGGAAATGGAAAATAAAATCAAGACTTGATATTTTGTTTGCCTTTAAAATTGAACAATCACTAGCATCAAACTGTTGTCTTGCAAATTTCGTTATTTTGCTGAAGTTTATGCTGGCTTCTTGTATGTATGAAACATTTTGGTAAACTTTTACGAATTGGACAGAAATGGTGTGTGTTTATTTACATTCTAAATTTCTAGGAATCATGCGGGCGACTTGTTCAATGTTCATTGGGTGCAGGTTGTGTCAAAGTTGCCACGTGTGTGTGTGTGTGTGTGTACTGTTTAGCTCTGGGTCCTAACTACATAGCTATCTGCCCATGCAAATATCTACACAAGTAAATAACCAGCTAAAGAGAACAAATGTAATTGTTTAAGTACGGAGATGGTTTTGTACTAAAGTATCTGACCCATCAATGCAGTGTGCTCATGTGATGGCAATGGCCGTTCAAAAGATATTCCCGGATGCAAAAGTGACCATTGGTCCATGGATAGAAAATGGGTTTTATTACGACTTTGATATGGAGCCTTTGACTGATAAAGACCTGAAAAGGATTAAGAAGGAGATGGTGAGCAGACTCAGTTCATAGTTCCTACTTGCATTACCAGTTTTGATTGAGTGGTAGGTAATGAACTTGAGAGAAAATTCATTAGTCTGTGGTTTCAGGGTTCAGAATTTATTTCTTAAATCATCTGTAGGATCGCATTATTGGTCGAAATTTACCACTGATTAGAGAAGAAGTTACCAGAGACGAAGCTCAGAATCGCATAATGGCTGTCAATGAACCGTACAAGATGGAAATATTGGAAAGTATCAAGGAAGATCCTATTACAATCTATCATATAGGTAAGGCATGTAAATGTCTGTCTTGCATGTGATTTTGCATCCACCTCTTGTTTCGATGTTTATTAGGTTGTGAATTTTCTAGTTGATAACTTTGTTCTTCGTTCTTGGTGTTAAGCAATTATGTTCAATTTTTATTTGCAGTGATGTGGTTGCCGGTTGCTTCATATTTTTTTATTCCCTTGGTGTACTGTGTTGTTTGCTACAAAATCCTCAATTGCAAGCTAACAGTATATTGGTAACAGATACAAATGAAATGCCATTGATATCTCATAAACTGTGATACGTGTACAGGTGTTGTAGTTTTGGATTGGGGTTCTCTCTTTCATTCTAATATGTCGACACCTTTTATTACTTTACCAACTCACACCCTCTTGACTCATTGTAATGTGGGAAAGTTGACTCATGTCTAGATGGTGGTATAGACGAGTATAGGGGTTTCTTGAGTTAGGGAACTTGTTCTCCAGTTGCTGGCTTTGAAATATAGTTTTTGTTCAAGGATGTGAAGGAAAATAAAAAAGAACTCTTCTGGACCTCTGGTTACTTTGCAGCTAGACATTGTTTGATTTTCCTTTTCCGCAATAGAAATGGCTACCATTCTCCTATAATTTTGTAGATCTCGTTAAATGGTGGAGAAATATATGGTTTCCTTCGGAGTCTGTGATTGTCTCTCTGTAAGTTACAACCTTCTGTCAATTGGCAAGCAATAGTGATTTTGCCAAAGCAATGTATAATTGTGCTGTGTTTGCAGAGTGCACTAATCCTACCGCATCTTCTGTAGGTGAAATTTGGGAGTTTAAGAGATAATGATCTCCTAGATAGAAAATCTTAGTATGACTGATCATTTTCTCTGGATCTTTCTACCTTGTATGGGGAATTGACTTTGTATACTCCTATTGTTAGCTTGGCGCAATAGCTCTGACTAGATAAATTAATTGGACCTCTTCTGGCACCTATAAAATTGCACTGGAAGTGTAGATAAAATGGTAGAGGACCAGTGTGTGTGTGTGTTGGGATTTGGGATCAATTGGCTTGCTTAGGCATAGAAACATCAAACATGCATCTTGCACTGGTGAATTTAGTTTGTTATTGAGTGAAGAATGGGAAGTCCCAGACTGTGAGGTTGAACCTTCTGTAGATTTTTGTCATCCTTGCTCTATTCTCTATCTAATCCATTATCTTTTTCAGGTAATGACTGGTGGGATCTTTGTGCTGGCCCCCATGTTGAGTCTACTGGTACAATTGACAGGAAAGCTGTTGAACTTGAATCTGTTGCTGGTGCCTACTGGAGAGGAGACACAAATAAACCAATGCTCCAGAGGATTTATGGCACAGCATGGGAAAACGAAAAACAATTGAAAGCATACCTTCATTTCAAAGAGGAGGCTAAACGTCGGGATCACCGGCGCCTTGGCCAAGATCTTGATCTTTTCTCCATACAGGTATAATGGTATATTTATTTGCAATGTAATGACTTAGTTGTGCTACTACCGAATACCGTCAATTCATTGCTTAATGTTGCTAATTCTATCTCGAGTTATGTGAAACCACTCATTGATATTGATCTGCAAGTCATATGAAACCACTCATTGTTGACCACAGCTTTTGCTTCTGCTTTTGGGCCAATAATATCTTTTAAAGCCGCTTAAAAGCTTATTCTGAGAAGCATCAGTTTTTCAGTATCAAGTATCAACTTCTGTAAAATATGAAATATCGACAAACACCCCTTTAAAGTCCAGCTTCTATGAAAAATTTCCAGGATGAAGCTGGTGGAGGTTTGGTGTTCTGGCATCCGAAGGGAGCCATTGTGAGGCACATCATAGAAGATGCCTGGAAAAAAATTCACATGGAACATGGTTATGATCTGTTATACACTCCGCATGTAGCAAGGGCAGATCTTTGGAAGATCAGTGGTCATCTTGACTTCTACAAAGAGAACATGTATGATCAGATGAAGATTGAGGAAGAACTATACCAGCTTCGACCGATGAATTGCCCTTACCATATTTTGGTTTACAAAAGGAAGCTTCACTCCTATAGGGATTTTCCAATCAGGGTTGCGGAGCTGGGAACAGTATATAGATATGAATTATCTGGAAGCTTGCATGGTCTCTTCCGTGTAAGAGGTTTCACACAGGTACATTTCCTCTCTCAAATTTATATCTCGAAATATATGTGGATCATATCGCTCATGAACCTGTGGATGGTGGCCTTACTGGCCTACAACTGTGATACACGGATCCGCGTTTTGGGGCGAAGTACCCGTGTCGATACGACACGACACGGGTGCTGGTGCGGGTGCGGGATGTGTGTCGGATCCGGCAACTTTAAACCGGACACGCCGCCGGAGGAAGAAGAACCAGCAGCAAAAAAAATAAAGAAAGAGGAAGATCGATCTTCTCGATCTGGTAAGAAGAAGAAGAAGGAGGAGGAGAGAGAGAGAGAGAGAGAGAGGTACCAATAAGATCGATCTGCTGCTGCTGTCTGCT